>JAQHUG010000009.1:2923533-2938410 GCA_028555095.1 Dicrostonyx torquatus | reverse complement strand
GGTTCTTTAGATACATAGAGATTATATTCTGTATAAATAGTCTTCACCCTCTTCAAAGAGCTGTAGAAAATGGCATTTAATCTAACCTAGAATTCTGTGGTAAAGAGACACAAACCCCAAGAGCCCTCTTGAATCATCACCCTCCGCACTGGCCTGCTTGGCCTGCTGGTTCACCTCGCTGGTGCCAAGTGCACTACCTGTGTGGAAGACAAGAATTCCAAATCTCAACTGGTGCTCATCTCTGGGATCATCTTTGTCATCTCCAGGGTCCTGACCCTAATTGCTGTCTTCTGGGCTGCCCACTCCATCTTTCAGGACTTCTACAACCCTTTGGTGGTTGATGATCAAAAGTGGAATCTGGGGGACTCTCTCTATCTGGGTTGGGCAGTCTCAGGCCTTTTGCTGCTGTGCTATGCCTGCACCTCTGGAGAGCCCCAGGGACCTGGCCATTACATGGCCTGCTCTTCTGCATCTGCTCCACATTCAGTCTTTCATGGACCCTTCAAATTTCCCACCTAGAATTATGTCTGATGCTCACTGGGGAGTGAGGCTCTATTGGCCAGGGAACTTTAGGACCCTGAGCTGAACCATCAAGAAATGATGTCTAGTAGTTTTGGTGTTTCTCTTCTTGTTTTTCTTTTGAGGTACTGGGTATTGAATCTGGGGCCCAACACATTTGATAGGCAAGCTCTCTACTAGAGATCTATATAATACCCTACCCAGGGCTGGTTCTAGCTGTTTCTGAGACAGGCTCTCATTATGGTGTTCTGACTAACCATCACCTCTAGTTTTCCTGCCCCAACCTAAGCACGGACTCTGCCTAGCTCTGCTGTTGTCATTTCTCATTTCTAGATTGTGCATCAGGAGGGGTGACACTTTTAGTCTGTGTCGTTATTCACACTGAGCATCTTCTGTGGAACCTGTTTTGAGATGGCTTGTGAATCTGGCCTTTATGGTCCTCAAAATGACCTGTCCTAAGAGTTCCTGCTACTCTTGTTGGAGGTAACTCACAGGATAGACATTTCCCTGTCCACACAATATTTTATTAAATAAAACATGATTTCTATAATGTGCAATAAAACAGACGTACAGGGAAAGACCTTATCTGAGTATAGATAGTCACAGGCTTAGAATATCTAGAATATCTCGTCAGTCTTCAGGGTTTGCACCATTACTGTATCCTCTCTCTTCCTCCAACAGATAGGGGTATTCAGGAACATTACAATCAAGAGCCTATGAAAGCTATAACATCACTCAAGTAAACAGAGCTTGTTAAGTCTGCTTACAAGACAGAATCTTAAAAATGAATGTTCCCTTGCTCTGAGTTCACTAATTCTCATGAAGGAATTTCACTAGGGGCATGTATTTTGTTCCCAGAATAGGAAAATTTTGATATAGTTCTTAAAGAGGTTATTAAGCACAGAAAGTAAATTTAATGTCAAAAGAAGGTGGCCTAAAGCAATTTCCAGCTTGAGCTACTGTGATTTTATCTAATAACACATGTAATGAAAACATGCTATACACCATCAATTATTACCTCAGGATAACTCAGGCATCACTGGATAGCACTTTCGGCCTATTTTATCAAGCTTTCACCTTATCTTTTGACTGTTGTCTCTGCCTCAGATGCTGCTCAACTCCAGGGGCTCCTTCATTTACACATCCATGGCCATTGGGTCCTGTGGCCTGCATTTGCTTGGTGCAGATACCCAATACAGCAAATACTCATCAGACACTGTTTTCTAAGCAGTGAACTAAATTCATGTGAACTCTTCCACTCTCAGGCTTACTGAAAATTGATTATAAAAGCTTCCCACCCGCCGGTTTAAATACAGGCCACCATAGTCGGCAAATATGTTCAAGGTTCCAGACTTAAAAACAACTATAGTCTTGAGAGCAAATGAGCTGACTCTAAAACCAGCCTTAACCTCTGGACTGTATTGTTTTCACATGTTAACGTAAATCAAAAGGTGTGCTATGAAGGCAATTCTGGCTCATTTAAAATATGTAAGGCTCACAAATAGCATAAAATTTCTTGGAGTAACTCTAACCGATCAAGTGGAAGACTTTATGACAAGAACTTTAAATCTTTGGAGAAAAAAGTTGAAGAAGACACCAGAAAGTGGAAAGATCTCCCATGCTCTTGGGTAGGAAGAATTAACATAGTAAAAATGGCAATCTTACCAAAAGCAATCTACAGATTCAATGCAATGCCCATCAAAATCCCAGCAAAATTCTTCACAGACCTCGAAAGAACAAAAATCAAAGAAAATCAGCCTACAAATTACAATCCCAGAGAACCTAGACAGCAATGAGGTTACTAAGAGAGACATACATAGATCTAGTCTACAATGGAAGTATAAAAAGACAAGATCTCCTGAGTATATTGGGAGCATGGGGACCATGGGAGAGGGTTGAAGGGGAGGGGAAAGGAAGTGAAGGGAGCAGAGAAAAATGTAGAGCTCAATAAAATCAATGAAAAAAATAAGTAAGGCTAATCACAAAATAAAGCTGATCCTAAAGTTTTTTTGCTCTGTTTGTTGCATACTAATTGAAATGTTTATCTAAATTATTCTATTTTCAATAAAAAGTTGGGAGTCAGATATTGGAGTAAAATCCTGGTAGATCAAGAAAGTGCAGAGGAATGACCAGCTGACCCTCTCTCCACATTTCCCAGATCAAAAAGGCTTGAAAAATATTTCCAAATCCCTCCCTACTCCTTCCTGTGCCTCTTTATCGTATCCAGGGTCCTCCAAAATCTGGGTGACTAATTCAGTTCAATTAGTTACTGATTCTGCTCCCTGATTCAAGGTAACGTTATTAACAGTCTCAAAGTGTCACAGTGCAATCAAATATCCTACATGTGGTGTGTGCTGTGATGACAACGCAGTTGTGGTTTGCATCTGTTAGGATTTCCAGTTATTGATCTCCTACTACGATGGTCAGTATTCTGATTATGAAGAAATTTGGAATCAAAACAGCTTGACCTTAATGTCAGAAAACAATAACCTCTGCTGGTCCTGGGGGTGATAAAGGCCCACCCAAGTGAATCACTGGGAAGTGGAAAAGGGAAATCCATTTTCCCCTAGTTTATTGCTATCTTCTAATTGAGTGCTTGGGGTATATGTAGTGCTCACCCAGTGAATGAAAAGAAAGGTAGGTAAGTGAGTGAATGACTCAAGAGAGGAGACAAGAAAAAGAAAAAGATCCATATAGAAATACAAAAAAAGATACCCAACCAATCTGAGTCAAGGAATATTTTTCATTTTATGTGAAACATATGTTAATTTTAAAAGTCATTCAGTGTTAACCCAAATACTGTATTTTCAATAAATATCCATTTAATACTGTTATAAAATATGCAATCATGGCAGAACTTGTTACTTGTCTTTCTGTGAAAATGGATATAGCTCAGCCAATAACACTAAATATTCCAAGGTTTTAAACTATACATAATTTCAGTGTGGTTCACGGAGCCCTACCACTGACATGCAGAACACAAAGTGATGGGAAAACTCAGAAGGAGTTAAAACATGCCCTGCCCCTATTCCTAGCTTCCATCAACAGAGGCTTTCACGCCTGCAAAAGTTCATGAAACTTCTTTGCAAATCAAGCAGCAATTGTGGAAAATCTAATACGACTCAGTAAAATATAAGGGCTTCAGGACCAAAATATAAGTAGACTGGATATACGACTCTGTGAAGCCTCAAAAGCATAATTGAAAAATTACTAGGTTAATTTGCTTTTCTATAGCAAATGGTCCCTGAAAATGATATTATAATTTATCAGCCAGCCACGAGAATGAAAACTTCTTGGTGGAGAGCCAGGCCTTGTCTAATTGCTTAAATTTCAATATCATGATTGTTTCATTTATCCTCAGTGAGCTTATAGATGTACATGTTTTCGTCTTTCTTTTCCAGTTCTAGTAATCTAACTTTTTATTTAAAAAAAGCAAACATTAACACCAATAAGCACTCAGCAATAAAATATATCTAGACACAGAAAAGATTAGTATTTGTACTACCTCACCGCTATAATCAGGACTGTTTTTGTTTTTTTAAAAAATCTTTTCCAGCCATCTTAGAAGATGACTATTGCCATGGTCTTTCCCACTCCAGGTTTGCCTTTTAGCAGGAAAATTCACAACAGCGGTCTGAACCTTTCTTCCAAGACAGTTGCTGCGAGTCCTGATGGTAAAATGGCTGCTAATATTGAGAATATATTTTGGGGTCCAATAAATTTTTTCCAGATACTTCTCTATGCACACGCGTGCACACACAGAGTTTCCCTCTCCTCCCTCTCCCTCTCCTTCTCTTTCTCTCTCTCTCCCTCTTCTGACAGAGTCTTACTATACAGCCCCAGTTGATTATATAGTGGAACTTACTATATAAACCAGAACTCACTATATAGACTAGAATTTACAGAGGTCCTCCTGCCTCTGCTTTCCAAGAGTTGGGATCCAGGCTTGTACCAGCATGCCTGGCTCCCAGTCATATTTATCAATACAATAGACTACATACCTGAGATCTGTTATTGTCTCTCTTTCTAGGTGAAGGAATATTTAGCTATGTGACCACTTTATACATTAGTTTAATCCCCTGTAAAGTGAAAGTGATAATATTTAGCTTGCAGGGCTTCTCTGAGGGAGAGTTGGTGGGTTAAATTAATACACATGGAGCTCTTGTTTATGTCAGTGTTGAGGACTGGGCACAGGACACTGTGCCCGGCAGTCAAGTGCTCTATTACTGAAACACACTATCCATCCTCACATTGGGTTCTTAAACTTATACCTGACGCCTGTTGATAAATGGCCTACTCTAACTATTTGTAACCGCTATGTACCACTGAGTCTGCTAAGTCACAAGCATACAAGAAAGAAAAGCATTTTGCCTGCATGTATGCCTGTGGATTACATGTGTACAGTGCCCCAGGATGGCAGAAGAGAGCATCAGATTTCCTGGAACTGGAGTTACAAACACATGTGGCCTGCTCTGCGGGGTGCTGGGAAGCAAACCCCAGTTCCCTGGAAGAACAGTATGTATACTTCACCATTGAGTCACCTCTCTAGTTGCCTCCACCCTTCTGAAAATTTATTTGAGACTATATTAAGCTGTCTGGGATGGCCTTGAATCTGCAGTTCTCCTGTCTCTGCCTCCCAAGTGGGATAGAGCTGGCACCAGATAGACGGCATCGTGACCAGCTTGTTTGGATACTGACTCATCAAAGAAGGTTAGAAAAACTGTGAGAAAGTCAAAGCTGTCAGCATGTTGGATGTGTTAACTATTGCCATGTTCAAATGTGATACATTGGAGAATATTCTTCATGTTCTAGAAATACAGATGTATTTACTTATGAATAAAGTAATATAATAAAAATAATGTCTTATGCCTCCAGCATTGACTTCAAAATAATTTGCCAAGTTTCAGACAAGGAACACAAATGAAAGCAGATTTGTCATGAGTTGAACATTGTTGACATGGAGGGAGGGGATGGTGCTCTATCATCTATTTTCTTAGTGCGTGTTTAGTATTTAACATTTTTAATAATAAAGAAGTTCTGTGGAAAATGCACATAGATATTGGTGGGAGCTAGCAATCTCTAACATTTACTTTTTTGTTTTTTGCTTGTGTGTGCTTGTTTTTGACTTATTTTGGTCTTTTTTGAGACAGGGTTTCTCTGTGCAATAGCCCTGGCTATCCTGGGACTCCCTTTGTAGACCAGGCTGGCCTTGAACTCGTAGAGATCTGCCTACCTCTGCCTCCAGAGTGCTAGGATTAAAGGCCTGTGTCACCATGCCCTGCCTAACACTTTCAATGTAACCTTCTGAATAGATGATGAAAAACATTTTGGCTTGGAAAAGACTAGTGGGTGGGAGAAGTCTACAGGAGACAGAAGGGACTAGGTAGGGAAGGGTAGGAGGACGGCAAGAGAATGGTGCCATACTATTGAGATAGAAAGAGTTTGAAAAGGAAGACACAAAAGTATTAAAAAAGAAAATCAATAAAGCTTTTATCTAGAGCTTACTTCTAAGACTCATGAGCACCAAGACTTACTTGAGTCAAACAAAGTGAGGTGTACTTGGTTTGCTTCAACAAAGCATAGCTTCCCCCTCCCAAGTTCTTCAGGTTCTTCTTAAGGGATTTGATAGGAGCTTCTTTGGGATTTGGGTTATCTTGGGTAATGTCTGTTTGGGCTGTTATAACAAAATACTATGGTCTGGATTGCTTACCAACAATAAAATGTATTGTGCCCAAAGTGAAGATAGGGTAGTTCAAGGCACACATGCCAGAAGACGTAGTGTCTGGTAGAGGCTATTCCTAATAGCCAGTTCCTTCTGGTTATGTGTTCACATGATGGTAAATGAACTTCCTGGAGCTGCTTTTTATAAAGGAATTAATTTCAGGATCCAATCACCTCCCAGAAGACTCAGCTTCCCAATACTATCAGCTCAGAGGTTAAGATTCAGTATGTAAGCGGTGTGGGACACACAATTCTAAAGAGTGTAAGAAAAAAGGGCCAGCTCTGGGTTAGATGTTGACCAGCAACTGGATTATTTGAGATTAGTTCTTCTCTTGGAGGCTGGCAGGTTAACTGCTGGTGAAGAATCAGCCGTGTCATTGCCCAGAAGAGGGCCGTGGTTGGTCAGCTGCTGTCAGTGCCAGATGGTCTTGTATGTCGCCTGTTTGGATACAATGTGAGTTTTGTATATGCTTAGTGGAGGATGCCTTGGTCTATTTGCCAAGAGATCCATTTTTCACTTGCTGGGTACATACCTAGGGAGCAAAGACACTGGCTCCTAAAGACATTAGAGTTAGTTTGGGCTCTCATTGGCAATTAAATGACATTTTGGGAAGACTTCACACTTGGGGCAAACTTTAGTTTTATTTGTGTTCTGTACAAAAAGCATATGTATACACATCTGAAATGGCAAGGGGTGGTGAAAAAAATGGTTTCTGCTTAACATGGGGAAGTATCAGTCCCACAGTTGTGATGAGAAAAGCACAGCCAATTAGATAGCAAGCTCTACATAAGAGCAGAAATCTCATTAAAATAAAAAATGAAAAGGGTCTCGCTAATGGGTCCAGCAGTCCTGCAGATTGTTTTAGACACTATGAACAGAAATCTGGGTTGTATTTCTTTCTCTAATGCACTTCACACTATTAACTTCACACAAAGAGCAACACCATCAGGAAATAAATGGAAACAGCTCAACTGGCAGCAAGAACAAGATTTCTCAGGGAAAAATCACCACTTAAGAAGCAAAACCCTCGCTGCCTTTCCATTTCCCTTTTGTGTTCTTATTGGCCGCATCAAACAAGCCCAGCTAAAAGGAGAAGGACAAAGTAATTAAAACAATGTTGTTCACATCGTAGTGCACAGGTACAACGGCGCGCCATTTTGTCTTCGTAGGCTGAAATGTTTTCCAAATGACTTTTTGTTCCATTCCACAATTGGAATTCTGCTTTCGGTCATGGATGTTGCCGTACTTGAAATCTTAAATGTTCATCAGAGGCTCACGTGTTGCCAATTTGTGCTCCAGAATGGCATTATTGGAAAATAGTGGGCACAGAGGCTCCCAGGAGGCCTTTAGGCCACTATAGATAAGGTTGGTACGTTAGCTGGATTCTGACCTCTTCTTTCTCAGCCATGAGGTGAGGAGTTTGAGCCTTCCATGGTGTGCCAACGCCTCTTTTCTCTTTAAAGTTGGTTATTTTAGACATTTGCTAATAATTATATCCTGCTGACAGACACAAATGAGAAACAGCTTATTCTTCCCACATCCAGAAAATAAAGTGTGTTTCTTATATGGTCTAAATGGAAATTTATGGGTTAAAAAAAACAAAGCAAAACACTCTCAAGGAGATAGGATTAATAAAAGTTGGGGACTTTGGAGGTGACTGGGTCCTCTCTCAGGAACAAAGCTAGTTCCCATATAAAAGAGCTTCCTGCCTCTTTTTATCTTGTGAGGTCAGTGCCAAAGCACCACTGCAAACTAAAGCCAGCTCTTACCAGCCACAGAATGCGCTGGTGCCATGACCTCAGACTTTCCGATTTTCTAAGACACAGGGAACTGATTTCTGAAGTTTATAAATTGTTCAGTTTAAGGCACTTTGAGGCATCCTCTCTCTCAAAGAGTCACAGTGGCTGAACACTATGGGGAATTCCAGGGCTGGGGTAGGGAAGGGTAGGAGCTTGTTCTAACTCACACAGAAACAATGCCTTTCCAGGGAGTAGGGACTGGAGTTCAGAGGTCCCTGACGTGAGAGTCTCTGGAACAGAGACAGGAGAGAAAGGAGAAAGTTGGGGAGAAATCTAAATGCCAGATACAGGAAGGGGAAAGAAGAAAATTGGCCAGAAGAAAAGCAAAAGGGACAGATATACACAAAGACCCTTCTGTGGCTGCTGTGCACTGTAGTCTTGGTAATACCTTGATGCTCACAAAGTCCTCTGAATTCCATGCTACTGCTCAGCACTTAAAGCAGCGGTTCTCAACCTGTAGGTCGCAACCCCCCTTGGGAGTTAAACAACCCTTTCACAAGGGTCACATATCAGATATCCTGCATATCAGATATTTACATTATGATCAACAACAGTAACAATATTACAGTTATGAAGTAGCAATAAAAATTTTAAGGTTGGAGATCACCCCAACATGAGGAACCCTAGTAAAGTGAGGCAGGAAGATTGAGAACCACTGGCTTAGAGGAATTAGAAAACTAGAGAAGGTGGCTACTTCCTTGGGAATATTATTGGGACTGTAGGAACACTGATTGGTGAGGAGAAATGTTTGAATTGATCTTAGTAACGGCCAGGGACATAAAATCATTGCTAAAATGAAGCAAGCAGGTAATGCAAAAGAGATGTTTGTGCTGAAATTTGGCCAACAAAATGAATCCCACTAAAAAACCATTAAGTTTTGTGCTAAATTTGCAAAACCTGCCAGCAGGGAGAACTTCAGTTTAAGCCTTAGGATTCATACCAATCGTGTCCACGGTGCTTCCTGTAACATATTCTACTGTCTGTCTGTCCACAACCTGGCTGCCTGTGATGGCCTTCTCCCTTGCTCTCATCACCAAGCTTCTCTTTATTAGAACAGTTTCCTTATTTCCTCTAATCCTAATTCTAATTCAGAATGACTGGGTCACTTGAAAAGCTGAGAAACATACTATTCTCATCAGCCGTCAGCACCAAATTCATGACCAACACTTCTTTCATGACAGTCTCTCACACTGTTTCCTTTTCTCTTGTTTTCTCTAATGATTCTGCTTTCTATTTTCATTTTTTCTCTTAAAATAAATATTGTCTTTTTATTAATGGACAACTTGCAGGATGGAATTATTACTAATATGTTTTTCACCTTAATCATCTTATCAGCACTGATTACTTACTCTTTTTTTTTTTATTGTTAAAAGAAGAATTTACATTTACTCCCCTTGTTCCCGGCCCTCCCGCTCCCCCACTACCCCACCACCCTCCCCCTGCTTCTTTAAGATGGGGCAGGATACCCTGCCCTATGGGAAGCCCAAGGCCCTCCCCCCTCCATCTCGGTCTAGGAAAGATGTGCATCCATATAGAATAAGTTCCCAAAAAGCCAATACATGCAGAAGAGCTAGGTCCCGGTGCCATTATCATTGGCTTCTCAGTCAGTCCCCACTGGCAGTCACATTCATAGGGTCCAGTTAGGTCATATGCTCATTCAGTCTTGGTCCAGCTGGATTCGATGAGCTCCCAATAGATCGAGCACACTGTCTCTGTTGGTGGGCCAGTCCCTCATGGTCCTGACTTCCTTGCTCATCTTCTCCCTCCTTCTGCTCTTCCAATGGACCTTGGTAGCTCAGTCCCTTGTTCTGATGTGAATGTGGGTCTCTGGCTCTATCTCCATCCATCATGCAAAATTTCTATGGTGACGATTAAGATATTCAACAAAGTAACTATGGGGCAAGTTCAGTTCAGGCACCCACTCCTCTGCTGCCCGAGTACCTAGCTGGGAGATCCCTGTGAATACCTGGGATCCCCTCTAGAGACAAGTCTCTTGCAAATCTTAGAATGACTCCTGTTAATGTAGATATCTTATTCCCTTCTCCAATATCCACCCTTCCTCCATCTCCACCCTCCCACAACCCCAGGCTCTCCCTGGTTCTTCCTTTCTCCCTTCTATCCCCTCCCTTTCAGACAAAAGTTGGAAACACGGGAGTGGGGATGGGGGTGGAGGTAGGGAATGGGGGAGGAGGTAGGTGATTACTTACTCTTCGTGGCTCACATTCCCTTTAGAAAAATATATTTCTTTTGACACAGATTTCCCCTTTTTCATTTTTTGAGAGAGGATTTCTCTGTACAATACCTGTGACTGTCCTGGAACTCACTCTGTAGACAAGGCTGAACTTGAACCCACAGAAATCTACCTGTCTCTGTCTCCCGAGTACTGGGATGACAGGCGTATGACACCACACCCGGCCAGTATTCTTTATCCCAATTACCACAGAGTCCCTCAACACACAAGTCCCTTACACTTGCATAATTTCATTGTAAGACCTAAAAAGTAGCTAATGAGGAAGGAATACAGTCCTTTCACTGGTAGTTTTATTTGTTTGTTTTATGGTGCTAGGAATGGAACCCAGAGTCCTGTGCGCACCCGTCCCATGGTACATCATGGAGTTAATCCCCAGAAGCACTTTCATCTTCACTCTGTGGTGGATGAGGGAAACCATTCCTCCCTTAACTCCATGTTTCCACTTAAGGGAATTTCAACATATCTGGCCTTTTCCAACTCCTTACCCATTTCTCTCCAACTAAGAAGAAAGGGCTTACCTGATAGCAGAATTCAAAAACAAACGCTGAATGCATTTCATTGCGTTCCTGCCCCATGATACTGGCTTGCTAGCAAAGAAGAGTCATTCTCATCTATTCCACTGTGTAGCTCTTTTGAAGAGCAGCCTCACCGGGGACATGCTGCCTCCTTAAGTCCACATAACTTGCATACAGGTTCCAGTTGGGAAGGCTCCATGGGAGAACAGATAAAATGCACTTTCTTAAGCTCAGTGTTTTTATTTATAAAACTATGGGGATAAAATATGATCAACATACATTGTATGAAAAATTTCAAAAATAAATTTAAAAAAGTTTGGGTGGATAAAAAATTATAAACATATTATATATTAACTTCAAGAACTTCTTTCATGATTCTAAAAATGATTCTCAATAAAATCCAGAACACCCTCTTCACATAGTCACCAATAAGAGTCTAGATGGATACAAATAACCATCTGGATAAATGCTACTGTCATCTTGTGTTCATGATATCGAAGTCAAAGACTCTTTTTTTTTTTTTGGGTTTTCGAGACAGGGTTTCTCTGCAGCTTTGGAGTCAGTCCTGGAACTAGCTCTTGTAGACCAGGCTGGTCTCGAACTCACAGAGATCTGCTTGCTTCTGCCTCCCAAGTGCTGGGATTAAAGGCGTGCGCCACCACCGCCCGGCATAATATCGAAGTCAAAGACTCTTAAAAGTCAAAGTATCTTTAAATGGTAATGCATGTGTAATTGTGTGTGTCTGGGTGTGTGTGTGAGAGAGAAGAGACAGAGAGAGAGTGAGAGAGATATTATTCAACGTATATGTGAGCAAAACACATAATAAATTTGCTGCTTTTATTTGCTATAATGCACTCTCTTATAGCAAAGGAAGCCCACAAGCCCATTCCTAAATTATGATACAAAACAGACTTGTCCTTCACAACTTTTTGGAATAACTTGGACTTTCATGGAGAGAAAGTCTCAACTTGGCTGATGTCTCTTTTCTCCTTTTTTTGATGTGTCAGTACCATGCCTGGAAGCACAGCAGCCATCTTTTACCCATGATAATGCTGGTGGTTAAATGTTGCCAGTTATAAATGACAAACACTGAATCCATCAGACAGAAGAGCCAAAGTGCCTATTGGCAATTTGCATTCAGCAAAGCCACCAATTGCCCACTTCCAGATTCCTCCTGAAAGGTAGAAAATAAATCTGCATTTATGGAGGCCCTTCTGGGCAAATGCTTTCCTAACATGCCACATGCAATGATGGATAAGACATCATTCCTATTCTGAAACCTCCCTATGTCTGGAGTCCCATCCATTTAGTTGAAAATCATTGTGATAAAAGAAAAGATGAGAAGGGTAAAAATAGCGAATGGGAGCACTAGCTTAGTTAAATGGTTTTTCAGAAAAGTTAAATTTAAGAGAAAACCGGAAAATAAGGACTTAAGTTCAGGACTAAGGGAACTGGCCAGGTAAGTTGGAAGTAGGGAAAGAGAATCATCATTGAGGGTGCAGAGATAAATGAACAGATAGGAGTCAAGTCAACCCTGTCCCGACCTGTGACACCAGCTCTGTAGTCTGGTGCCCATTTTAGTCTCCTGCCCATTTTAGGCTGAGCAGCTCATTCAATGCCACCATACATTATGGATAAAGCACTAGGATCAACTGATTATTAGCTCTTGCTGGTCTCATTTTGTCAAGAAATACATCTCCTTACACATATTGAAATTTGTTTGCCATGATTTAATATAAAAATCTCATAAAATCTTTTTAATACTTGAATGGGATTATCCAGGAAATAAACTTTGTTTCGGTTGCTTAACATCAAGCATGCTATTTACTAGTCCCCTTTAACAAAAGCTGAAAATATAAACCAGATTGTGTATGTCTTTTTCGAAGGTCTCTACTCTCATTATGAGCAGATGGTCTAGTTCTCTTATGACCTTTGGTGATGATTGCATGGATTACCAGATTCATAAACTATATTGCCACCAGGGAATTGTGCCTAAAAGTAGAGTAAGTGGAGGTTCAATCAGAGTCACCTGTGAGTGATATGAACCACTATAGTGATGTGAGCCTGGAATGTCCTTGGCTTGATGAAGATCTTCTAGGAGTCATCATTTCATTGACAGTAAGCGTTAAAAGCCTCCCTACAAATTGACTGGCTTGACACGGTCACTGTCTTTGTTCATTTTAAGCAAGTCAGCTCTTGATTCTTGTTT
Source organism: Dicrostonyx torquatus (assembly GCA_028555095.1). Taxonomy (NCBI): domain Eukaryota; kingdom Metazoa; phylum Chordata; class Mammalia; order Rodentia; family Cricetidae; genus Dicrostonyx; species Dicrostonyx torquatus. Next base: position 2,925,395 of record JAQHUG010000009.1, on the reverse strand, counting down.
GGTTTATCTTGGCATCCTGAGACTAATTGAATTTTTTACAAATTAATAACTTATTCAAATTTCACATAAAGCCAGGTAGTGGTGGCATACATCTTTAATCCCAGCACTTGGGAGGCAGAAACAGTCATATCTCTGAGAGTTCGAGGCCAGCCTGGTCTATAGAGCTAGTTCTAGGACAGCCAGAGTTATACAGTGAGATGTTATCTCAAAAAATTTATATGTATGCACTGTATTTACATAATTTCTCCCTCTTCTACCTCTAATCCCTTCCACATGCCCCTCAAATTCATGGCATATATATAGTAATACATACATAAATACAACCTGATGAATTCATTTAATGTTGCTTGTATGTATATGTTTTTATGATTGACCATTTGGTTTTGGATAAGCAGTTAGGGGACTCTTTCCTGGAGAATACTATTTCTCCCTTTATCATTAACTGCCTGTAGCTCTTCATCTAGGAGTGGGGTCCTCTGAGATTTCCCCTATCTACACTGGCATGTCAGCTGGTGGTGTGATTACTCAGATTTTGTTTGGGCAGCCACCTTGTTGAGATTTCATGAGTGTAGTGTCCCTATCACATATAGAAAATACAACCTCATAGCAGCCTTCCTGGTCCTCTGGTTATTTCAATCTTTCTGTTTCCTCTTCCCCAATATTCCCCAGCCCTTAGGTGTAGGATATGTAGTAGATGTATCAACTGGATAACCTATAGTCAGTTCTCTGAGTTTTGTTGACCATTTAACTTGTTGTGGCTTTCTGTAACAATTTGTGTGTGCTCTAAAAAGAAGCTCCATGGATGAGGAATGAGGGCTACATTTATCTGTGGGTATAAGGGTAAGAATTTAGAATACAGTTAGTAATTAGACTGGTTTAGGAACATGGCAGCTGTAGGTTCTCCTCTAGGACCCGTGACCTCATTAGCTATGGGTAGTTGGCTGGGTTTGCAGTACCAGGGATGCTTTCCTTCCTGTTGAGAGAGTCTTAAGTTCAATTAGACGGCTGTCGGTTACCCTCAGGATATTGCACCTTTAGGAATAATTTGCTGTGCTGGTCATTGTTGTGGTTCATAGGCAGACCAGCTGGCAAACAGTGCTAATTGCCTTCCTCCCTTGGCAGCTTGCATAGCACCTTGCAGTACTAGGAAGGCTAGTCCTCCAGAAGGAGGTTTTTAGATCACATCCAAGTCCTGTATCTGAAGTGCACGGTGTCATGATCAATAGGGACTTACCTTCCCCACCTGGGAGGTAACCTAGGGCAACAGTGATAGCCTATATTGTTTTGGGAGTTGCTTAGCCTATCCTGACCAACAATTTCAAAGGAAGTTTCTCATGCCTCGTACTCGGGGTTTTGCTAGATAGTCCATGGCCCTTGGAGGGAACATTATCACTGCAAATGAGGTAACTTCATTTTATAGATGAGCCCCCCAACCTCTCTCGCCTCACACACATATTATATGAAAGGGTAAATACAAAAGAATACGATCCCCTATGTCCTTTTCAAATATCCTTAGAGTTATTTATCCTTTCTTCCTTCCTTCTCCTTTTTTATTGTTCTTCCTCCATCCTTAACTGAAGCCCACCCTGTTCCCCATTTCTCCTTTCATGTCACTAGTATCCTGCCATCCCCTTCTCGAGAACAGTGTCCTCCCCACTCTTTTTTCACTATTGTAACTCCAGGTTATATTCTTTTTTTTCCATGTTTTAATTAAATTTAAAAGAAAAATTTACATTTACTCCCCTTGTCCCAGGCCCCCCCCACTCCCTTCCTACCCCACCACCCTCCCCCTGCTTTCTTAAGATGGGGCAGGATACCCTGCCCTGTGGAAAGCCCAAGACCCTCCCGTCTCCCTCTCAGTC
>JAQHUG010000009.1:2835767-2905628 GCA_028555095.1 Dicrostonyx torquatus | reverse complement strand
ACAACAGGAAACTTATTATTAATTATGAAAACTTGGCCTATAGCTTGGGTTCCTAGCTAGTTCTTATAACTTTTATCAACCTATTTATATTAATCTACATGCAGTCACGTGGCTCATGACTGCTACCTCTTCTCCTGCGTGTCTTGCTTATCCCCCATTTCCTGGGGCTCATTTGCTTGCCAGCCTTGCCTAGTGAGTCAACTCTAGGTTTAGTGAGAGATCTCGTCTTAAAAAATAATGTAGAGTGCAATCATGGAAGACACCTGAATTCAACTTCCAGTCCGTATATACACGCACGTACATGTGCACAAGCACTTTTACACAGGTGTGCTCAGGTACACACATATGCACACACGAAGAATACAAAGAGTTTTTTTTTTTAATCTTAAAGTCTGAGTTTACTTGATAGTTTATGTTGCACTGTTCTTACAGTTCTTAGATGGCTGTAGTATGCTTAATAGTTTATGTGTATCAGTATTGCCACTATAGCATAAAATACAACATCCAGCAGCTCTAGTATTTTTGTATGTGTATGAATAGATAAGCTATGTATGCTTACAGGTGCATGAAGTCTTGTGCATATTGCACAGTATGTGGCAAAGCAATAAATCCACACTGAATTGTAAGACCTTGAAGTGGGAAGTTGCTTGTCAAGGTTGTTTCCTGATGCAACTGAACTGGGTGGAACTGACTGTGTTGTCTTTGAATGTAGCTTATGAAAGCTGATTTTCTGAAACAAAAAATTAGAGACAGATTTATTTCTATTTTTGCCTTTCATTCTTGATTTTTTCTTTTGTATTACCTCTTTAAAGTTCATTAATATGAATCTCTTCTAACTGTTTTCATTGGTGTCTCCTTCAAAGTTGGCCTTGGAGCAGTCTAATGAATGCTCATGGTTCATGAGACAAGTATCTGGGATTCCTCACAAATACAATGTCCTTCGGGGTTAAACCTTTATTTCTATCTGAACATTCCTCAGTAAGTTACAGTCAGCCTGTCCTTAGCAACAGAAAAGGCAGAAAGCCAACGAGTGAAAGAAAAACAATAGCCAGCCAGTCCAAACCAGAGGCCTATAGAAGAGTAACCGGAACACGAGCCAAATGGTGATGCTGTCTTTGTTTATGATGTTGTTACATCAACTTAGCCTTTTCGCCTTGTTTACCATGTTCCTCTCCCACTCCCACACTGTAAGGGAAACTATGCATTGATTATCTTTATATTCCTCATGAGAGAATCTGAAGATCCAGAGACAATGAGTATTTGCTGAATGGAAAATAATTAAATGACTTTGAAACACGTTATCTGAGAAAGAGAGTGTAAACAGTAGTTTCAGCTCTGTTCCAGTTTAACCGATGCTGTCGTGGATGGAAAACCATCAGGCAGCTTCGAGAGGAGCTTGCTGCTTGTTATGTCTGTTTTGGAGAGCATACCTCCATACCTTTGAGAGGCTAGAATCTTATCGGACCCAGTATGTATGAACTGCTCCTTAGACCATCAGGAATGTTATTTCAAACCTTATAAGATACCTAATAAGAGAGCTACTTACCTTAACTACTAGACTTCAAAAATAAACCTGAACTTGAGTTTGCTTGACACTTTATGAGCTTGATCAGTGGCAGATGCTCCTGACAAGACCAGGAACATATGGTATAATGTGTTGTACTTGACACTTCTCTGAGTATTGCGAGTTCAGTTTGAGTCAGGGTACCACCTTCATGTCTGGAGGGATTTATGAGTCATCACAGATGTCCCCAAAAGCGGTGTTTTAGGTAGACATCAAGCTTCAATTTGACTATTTTCTACAGAACTCTAACCAACTAACTGGACTAGAATAAACTTAGGTTGATATAGTATATTCCTTGTGAGGTTTTCACAGTATTCTTTCTCTAATTGTTCTGAACCCAAGAACCATTCTGTTCGCGTGACAGTGAATGACATGATTCATGGAATCATATTTTGATCATCTTTTTATCTCTACCATATTCACATGAAAAGGAGCAGAGGAGCTTCAGATCTGGAGAGGAACTAGACGTCCTGTCCACATCTCAACTGAGACGGGGAGGACTGACACAGGCATTTATGTGCTGTCAATCAATCACATGCCAGCACATGCTTCACACGCATCTAATCTTCATGGTAGCTTAGCATTCTTTTTCCTTGCACACTTAGTATTTCCTTTGAGAATTAGAAGTATAATGTGAGAAGTCATGGCATAGCGGGTTTCAAGAGCTTCAGTCACCTTTCTCCTTCTCTCTCACCCTTCCCAGGAAGCTCCTATCTTAGTCAATTTGGGTTGCTAGCACACACAATTACAGGCTTGGGGTCTTATTGACATCAGCATTTATTTCTCACAGTTATAGAGGCTGGGATCCTGGGGTTAGGGTGCCAACGTCCTGGGGTATGGGTGACAGTTCCCTTCTGTGTTGTAGTCTTCAGACAGTCGGTGGAGTGTGTCTCTCATGAGGTACTATCCCATGACCTAAACACCTGTGCACCTCTTAATGTTATATTGTAAGCTTTTCAACTAACTGATTTGTAAAGGTGATAAGAGAAACAAACATTCGGTCAGCAATAACCCTACAATACTAAAATCTTGCCAGAGAGAAACATGAAATAATATAATATCCTCCTACCCATTTACAGGGGACACACAGAGAGTACAAGGAAGCCATAGGCTGTACCTGGAATTGAGGAAATCCTGTGCAGTAAATTCTCCTGTTTGTTCAGCTCGTAAATAACATGAAAATGAAGGGAACTATTATGTAGGGTGACTTGAGAGACACATTAACCAGGTGCAGGCCACGGACCTTGTATCCTGACTCACGAGCCAATTGCAAAAGAAAGAAGAAAAGAGGAAAGTGAGAACACTAGAACCTGCGAAGAAAGTGCCATCGGGGGCGGCTCTGGGTCATTTTAGTCTGAAGCTGTGACTTTGGCTCTGTTTAAAATACTTAGGTGTCAGAAATATGTGCTTAGTTATGAGTTAAAGAAAACGTGTGGGGCTTACACTAAAGGGATTTGTTTGCCTACTCTGTGTGATTGTGAGTTTTGTTTGTTTGTTGTTTTGTTTTGTTTAAGAGTTTTAGTAGACAGATTCCACCTCTCAGTTTTGTTCTGGAGCCTGAGGTAGTAACAAAGTTATCCATCTACATTTAATATGAGTCTGTGTGTAAACAACATCAAATTTCCTTGAAAGCAAAGATATAATATACCCTTGAGCTCAGGTGTGCTTGAAGCGCTGTGCTCCCTTTCTGAGACCTAGAGTCTCCTGCTCAGTGCCAAGCTCCAAGGTCACCTGATCTGTCTCCTTTCGAGGCATCCCTTTAAAGCAAAGCAAGGGCCTCTCTGTTCTAAAGTGAGGTCAGGAGCTCAAGGGTGCAGAACCCATCGGCTAAACAGTTTTCAGAAAGTTTTGAAGGAGCTTCCTCGACTATGTGCAGGAGATACGTAGGAATTTCTGGTTCATTCACCTAGAGGCTGCCTGCCGGTCCTGGGGAACCTCATTTCCTTCTCAACACCGCTTTGGAGGAGAGCCTGGAGAGAGACAGGAAAGAAATAGCTTATATCCTGCTGTCTGTTTCTTAGAGAAGGCCTGCTAGCAGGCAAGCTCCTTTGTGAAATTCAAAGGGCGATTGGAGTAGAGGGCAGTTAGACAAAGCTTCCTAAGGCTGCCACATTTTAAGCAGAAAACAGAACGTGTGTGTGTGTGTGTGTGTGTGTGTGTGTGTGTGTGTGTGTGTGTGTGTCAATGTGAAGGAAGGGAACATCCAGTTCATATACTAAAGCAACTTTCAGGTTCTCATAGGGTTGCTGTTTCTCAGTCTAGAGTGTGCACACAAGTATTTTTAGAATGCTCATAATAATGCACAAATAATTTTAAAATACATATAGCTAGGCTGGAGAGATGGCTCAACAAAGAAAAGGCGCTTGCTGCCAATCCTGAGGGCTTGCATTGGATCCCTGGGACCCACATGACTGAAGGAGAAGCAGCTACAGTAGGTTGTTTTCTGACCTGCACAAATGTACCATTGCCTGTGAGTGCGCGCACACACACACACACACCACTAAATAAATAAATGTTCAAAAATGTATATTATAAAACAACAGGTCTGGGATGAAGCCAGGAATTCTGTTCTTCTAACAGACTTGTGGAGGGTACTCTGTGGCCAGAGTTTAAGATCTTGAGTTTAAGATCACATGGTTGGTCACTTTTAGATGTGGAATCAAATTTCTCTTCCTGGTCCCCCCTTTAGGGCTAGATCTTTTGTATTTATATCATTTGCAGAAAATGAATCTGCTAATCTTCATGAGTGTAATATGAGAAGAAATCTAATGATGATACCTGATAAATGCATGGCTACTGTTCAGAATCACATGGTGAGCCAGCAGAGGGGACTGGAGGAGGAAGGGCAACCAGGGATTGCATAAGAACACTTACTCAACCCTGGGCTGGTTCTCATGATTTCCCATGGAGCCTTTCAAGTGTTGGTAGGTGAGGGCTATTGTTTCTGTATAAGAAAGACCTAGGAGCACCAGCTTAGAGCCATCTAAAGCAAAATGGGAAACTGCAGAAAACATGACCCAGTTTCTTCAAAAATAAATGCCGGAGAGAAAATGAGGAGGGACAGGGACTCTCACAGATGAAGAGATCTAAGGACCATAGGAAACAATGCTGTGTGGGCTAAACAGATATTCTGGGAAGCACTTGGTGACCTGGAACATTGGTATTAAATAACTGTTGTCAATTGTGCTCTCAAGGTATTGCAGGCATGTTACAGAGCCATTATCTGTAGAGATCAAACAGTAAAATTATATCCTGTTTCATTTGCCTGAAAACACATACACACACATGCAAGCACGCATGCACACACACACACATGCACACACACACACACACATGCACAGTGACAAAAGGGGAGAAGGAGCAGATGGAACAAGAATGGCAGAAGGCTAATACACATCATTCCTAAGCCTCCATGTTTTAAAGCTTAAATTTCAGAATTAAAAACTTTGTATAATATTTTATTCAAGCATCAAAGGTCCCAATGCATGTTGCATAGCTTCTCCTAATGTAACATCCTATGTCACTGAAACACAAAGATCAACCCCTGGAAATTAGCAATAATATAACATGATTAAGTGAATCAGAAATTCCATTCTAATTACAGCCACTCCCCCAACTTATGTCATTTCCCCTACCCCAGGAACCAAGGGAGGGTCTCATTTTGAATCTGTTTTTATATTTTCTTATTCTTCGCTGGTCTATGATTATTCCCAGGGACCCCCACCCCATTTTTCATGCTTTTTGACACATTGGGTAACATGCTTGTTTGTTTTAGTGTAGAAAGTTCTTCAGTTTGGGTTTGTCCTAGGTTTGGTCATGACTTGAACTCAGGTGTGTTTATATTTTCATTATGCTGTTCCCTCTCTGGGTATGCTTGAAATTTTCCACAGTAAAAGTAAGAACAACTTTAAAGTTCAGGCATTATGAGGCTACATGACTTTTTAAAATTGAATAATTCTTGAATGAGAAGAGCTGATATAATTCAGACTCCTCCGAGTAAAGGGAAGTCAGTCAGCATCCTTTATATTACAAAAACTGTGCTGTAAAACAATCTTTAGATGTGAGACTGGTCATACAGGGGAGCAGAGCCCTGTAGACATTTCACTGCTCTGAACACAATTGATAATCTACTCCCAGTTTATGGGTGCTTTCCAATAATGAGTATATTCAATCAAAGCTGAATTTTGTCTTGCATGGTCCCTTAGTTAGGAGTGATCTACTTTGAATGCTCACACAAAATTCACACAGCTAAGCAAAAATATTGACTTCCTGGTGGCAGAGAAGGTTGCAGAATTTAGAGTTAGAATGGCAGGCTTCCCTTGGAAAAGGAATTGAGAAAACTAAAACCATTGGTATTCCTCCCTCTATACATTTATCCTTAGGTCTCATTCTCTGTCTGGAGACACAAGAAACAGAGACTCATCTCAAGTTATTTTGGTGTGTGTGTGCTCCATTCTACCACTTTGATCTGTAACCATTCTTCACCCTTTGTGCCCTAAGGAACAATCATCTATATAGCAGGCTTTCTTTTGGACTATCAATCAGCTCTCAAATCATGACATAACTAATCATAATTAGTTATGAATGCTTGGCCTTAACTTATACTTGTCCCACTAGCTCTTATAACCCAAATTAACCTGTTTCTCTTCATCTACATTTTGCCTCGGGGCTTTTTACCTTTCTTTTATTCTGGATGTCTTACTCCATGTCTGACTAACTAGTGTCTGGCTGGCTGACTGGCCCTGGGAATCTCCCTCACTTTCTCCCTCATTCTCTTCTTTCTCTCATTCTCTCCTTTCTCTCTCCTCCTCCTACTTACTCTCTCTGCCAACCAGCTTTGCTTTTCTCTCCTCTGCCTAGCTATTGGCCATTTAACTTTCTATTAGTCCAATCAGGTGCCTTAGGCAGGCTAAGCAACACATCTTTAAATTGTTAAACAAATGCAGTATAAACAAATGTAACACATCTTTACATTGTTATAACAAGTGCAGGATAAAAAAAATGTCCACATGCTTGGCAGTGGTGGCACATGCCTTTAAACACAGCACTTGGGAGGCAGAGGCAAGTGGATCTCTATGAGTTTGAGGCCAGCCTGGTCTACAAGAGCTAGTTCTAGGACAGGCTCCAAAGCCACAGAGAAACCCTGTCTCGAAAACAACAACAACAACAAAAATTTAACACAATTATACATACTTAAAATAATATTCCACAGCATAAACAATGTAATACATTTTTAAATAGTTAAAGGAATATTCTATTCTATGACATACCTGCCTGACCTTTAGAGGACATAACCTCAAGTATAGGAATATCTAAGTAATTTCAACTTCTGGTCATCTTCCCCCACACTATGTATTATGCAAACTAGTTCTGTGAAACTCATGAGTTAAACCATTCCAGTCAAATAAGCTATAGCTGTGGGAAGTAGGACATACGGTTCCCATAGTACTGGCTGTCTACTTCTTCACTGTAGCTCTAGGTAGATGGTGGGCCCAGACTTAGCTGAGAAGCTAACAATCTCCTGCATCCCTCAAAATCAACAGTTGTTGGCAGGTTCTATAAATACTTTGTTGATTATGAATCTCCAGGACCTGTCCTGATACATGATTCAAGGTTCTCACATACAAATGACAAGAACAGCTAAGTAAAAACAATTAGCCCTGCCTGGAGAGAAGAACACAACATCAAAATCTTAAAAAAAAAAAAAGAGTTATACCTCGAACTTGGAGGCCATGTTTGAAGGTGCAACTCTTTCTAGGTCAGGTCTTACTATGTAAGTGGAGGGCTCCATAGTTCAGTTCCATCTGAGCTCTCTAGATGAAGTTGTGAGTCTTCTGACTTGGTTAACCAAGGACCAAAGTATTTCAAAATCAATCTCATTGGCCATGACTTTCTTTAACTTCTGAAAAATATTAATTTTGTCCAGTTATACTCTTGGATGATATCCCTGTATTGTCCACTTTAGGGGTGCTACATTGTAGGCTTTTGCCCTGAGGACCTGTCCTCCATCTCCTCTACACCTTCCATGGGCAGTGCCCTTTCCTACCCCATTGATGTTAGGCTTGCTCCTGTGACTTGCTTTGGTCATTGGAACATAAGCAGGTGTGGCGTTCTTATCACTGAGAATGAGTTTGCAAGATCACTGGGGAGATTGACAGCATCTTCACCCACCTATGTTTACACTGTGAGCTGTAAAAGTTCTTCTATAATCCAGTGTTTTGTTTTGTTTCTTAAATCAATATTCCTGGTCCTAGAGAAGTAGAAACAGGCAAAGTCGCATAAAGGGAAGGAGAAAAATATGTCTGCATTCGTCATTGTAAGAGTCAAGGGTGTTTGCTGTGATTCTTTCACTGTGCTGCACAGAATTCACTTTAACCACTAAGTTGTTGAATTTCTGGGTGGAGAGTCACTTGGCAGATTATCTGGAGTGCTGGGTGGAGGGGATGTGTGTCTATAGACACCGAGTGCTCCTATTGCCAACCTAAGCACACCCGGGAGCCTCAGTGTTGAAAGAAGCAACAGGAGAGAAGCACAGCTTGATGTATTCTAGAACAATGCAGTGACCACACCTTTCTTCCAATGCCATACACACAGGACACCAGCGAAGGCCTGAACAAGAGAGATCATCATTTAAACTGGGCTTGCCTTTGTCCTAGCCACTGGCCATCTGGAACACACAATAAGGGGAAATCCACTAGAAGGAAACGTCAGAGATGTCCAAACACTGTAACTTGGGTTTGGAAAGTTGAAAAGAGGACAGCAGAACCAGTTCCTACTTGGAGTGGAGTTTGTTTGCTCTGCTTGTTTGAAACCAGAGCCAATGACCCCTAATGGTTTTGACTGGTACTAAGGGCTCTTTGGTTTTTGTCCGATGGGGCACTTGGTCTTGGCCAATTTTCTGCAAATGAGTTTTTATAGGTGGAGCAGGCAGGACTTTCTTCTCTAGTTTTAAGAACCTTCATGATTAATGGGAAGTCATTCCTGAAATGATAGCTTCCCTCAGCACTGCCTAGAGTAGAAAGGAGAAAAGACATTAATTTAAAGCTACTTCCAGAGTCCCTGAGGCTAGGAAGTTAGGATGATTATCATACCTTGGCATAGGGGAGAAGTGTGAATTAAGACATGGGGGTAAATAAACAACAAAGCAATGACGTATTTTATCATAAAGCTGTGCTTTACTCCAGGAGGAAGATACATACTCCAGTTGCAACAATTTAGCCCTATTTCAATAATGACATTATCAGCAGGAATGATGTCCTTGTCCATCTCCCCCTGGACACAGAGTGACATTGAGTGCCTTCCCTAGTCTGAGCACGGTCCACCTCAGGTGGAGGGCCCTGTTCAAGATTTCATCCTTCAGTGTGGTTGGCGCCTGGAGAGCCTGAGGACTCAGGACACTGTCAGTTTCCTACTTGTGATGAGAGGACGCTGACCATGTCCTGAGTGTCTGCACTTGCAAATAGAGCTGGGATTAGGATCTCATCTTGGCATGGCTGCAGAGCCCAAGCTCCAGTCCTTGTTTAGACACAAACCAGAAATCACGTAGCATCTGTGCCCATATTCTTCACGGGCAAACCAAGAGTGGAATCAGTGAAATAATGGAGCATTTCTTTCAAATACTCCTCAAGCCTGAAGCAGAGAACACTGCTGTGGTTAAAGCCAGGGTGGGAGCCAGGGTTCTGAGCTCTTTATCACCCCAAGGAGACTTGTGCTGTCTTGTATTATAGTCCTGCAAACCACCATCTTCCCTACCAATCCAGACCCTCTCTAGCATGGGGGCAGCGTCTCAGCTACTGCAGCCAAGGCCAACAGCTTTTCAAAGAGTGAGCTCAGTCAGTGAGGTCATATTGTTCATCTAGAGGCAGCTTCGTTTCAGCAGTGGTAGACATGGTTCAGCCAGACTTCAAGACCAAAGGTTTCTGTTGGCCTCCCTCTGTGGACTAAATTTTCTCCAGTTTTCTCCAGAGACTAGGCCCTGACTGACATCTGAACAGGCCAGGAAAAGATCTCTGTATTTTCTAGAACTATTTACTGAGTACCTTCTGGACAGACACAGCAGCGTGCTTAGTCCCACAATATCTCCATAATGCAACCAGCTCTAGCAGAGTCATAGGCAAGTGGACCAAAGATAGTTGAGCTTAAAATCTGCAGAATTAATTTTATAATGCGTTATCATCGAAACAACAGAGAAAGGCACAGTCAGAGATCCTATGATCTCAGTGGTTCTATGTGGGTCACAATACTACACCCCTCACCTAGAGATGCCTCTTGTAATGGCCCCTTCGAACTTGTAGAAACATAGACACATATAAAGGAGTAAGCGTAGCCTTTTCCATTAACACTTGAATACGAATGCTGCACTTAATATTCAAGCAGTGCTAGTGTGTGTTTCTCCAAGAAATTAGTCTCTGAGCATACATTTGGCTTCTCACGATTCCTTTGCTGACTTCCTGCCTCGGGCACGCTTCTCATCCTTTGAAACACTGTTCAGAGGAAACCCAGTCAGTCCAAAAGCCGCAGCAGCTCAGCACAGTCAACATGCTGATTTTTTATGAGGTCACCTGTAGCTGCCCACACACGTCTCACACTACAAACAAATCATGGCCTTCTTTAGAAAAAGATCAGGCCACAGTGGACATGACAACCAGAAGAAGAATTAATTGAATACTTATCTTAGGCCGCATATAGCACCGAGAGTTTCACCCTGACTAATTACAATTTCCAAAATATTCCTTATCTAGTTTTGCAAACAAAGCATAAGAAATCAAGATGACCTACCAGACAGATTTCTGACTTCACAGAGTATGGCTTCCAACTCAAGCCCTTAATCTTGCCAGGGATTTCTCCAGGGAATCTATGGGCAACATTCAAGGGACACATGTATAAAAATGAAAAGCCAGGCATCTTGTAGTGATTTCTAACTGAATTGGTGCATTTCCTTTGGTTAAAGGATGCATTTAGCAAACTGGCTGTGACTTCATCATCAGTAAATACCACACATGTATTTTCTTATCATGTGACAGTTGTGGTTGTACTGTTTACATATGGTTTATATCCTTCATAACCTAATAATTGTTTAAGTTATTCTACCCACCCTGGGGGCTGTTGTTTCAAACATCAATAAGGAGCATGACTTTAAAATTATGCATTCTAATTCTATGTCAGTGGGTTGTTTTGTTTTGGTAATATATATTTTATGTTTTGTGCATATAAACCACTATTCTTCTACATGGATTAACCTTAAATGTCACGTTAAAGGAAAGAACCATGTCCCAAAGGAACATGATATTTATACCACTTTCTTGAACAAGTAAATCTATAGAAATTAGCATCTTCCAATGCCTGGGAGAGGAAAGGTTTCCTTGTGGCGGAAGAGAGGATAGGGAGTATCGGGGCTGAAGAAAATGTTCTTCAGCTGGATTCTGGTGGTCTAGTCTGCAGATGTACTAAAGACCTTCAAATTCACTTTGAGTGAGACTGGTAACACCAAAGTTACATAAAATACGGTTGTTCAAAGCAAGCACCACGATCTTCTGGAGCAGTCAGAGCTTCCCTGAACTTCTTGTGGACCCACAGTAGGAAGCACAGACACACAGAAGCCATACCTAGGGCTGTACCAAATAAATACCCAGAAAAGTTCTATTAAAAACTTTAAAAGCGCTTGGCTCGGGGATATATGCCTTTAATCTCAACACAGAGGCAGGTGAATGTCTGAATTGGAGGCCAGTCTTGTCTACATAGAATCTAGGCCAGCTAGGGTCACACAGTAAGATCCTGTCTTTAAAATATATATATATGTGTATATGTGTGTGTGTATATATGTGCATACACATGTGTTATATATATATATATTAAGTAACTACTCTTGTGAGTTTAAGTGAAATTCTATCATGAATTAAGTGATACAATGAAACTGACAGAAAGGGAATAATAAGGAAGATTTCCTGAAATCCATCAAGAAGAAGAAAATCAACACAATAATAGCCTGGACTCTGATTCCTGCTCCTTGTCCTGGAGTCTTCCCATAGGTCCCATGAAGCTGCTGCTCCTTGGATACTCAAGAGCAGCAAACAGGGACCAGCTTTCTGTTTTGGGCTCATCTAGACCATAAGATGTGTCGGGTGCTGAGTCAGGGCAAGATAATCCTTCTCCATCCCCTTCTGGAATCTCCACTTCTGTCAGCAAAGAGGGATTTTCATGTGTGTATGTGTGTGTTCTGTTTTTTGTTTGTTTGTTTTGTGAATGGCTCTTTAGGTTAGTGGTCCGCCTTGAAACAGAAAAATGTTTTCTTGGTGGTGGCTTTCTACCACAGAAAAACTCATGGGAGGTCCTCCCCTGCCTTCCTCCATACCCTGCAAGGCTCATCAACTCCAGAAAGACTTATCCAAAGACAGTCTGCCAGGAAACGAATCATAATGACAGCATCCTGTCCTCCTGTAACCCACCATGGAGCCCTTCAGTTCAGCTTTACTGGATACTTGGTGCCCTGACTATGGTGTTCTTTGGCCGCTTTGGGGAAGTTTCTATATATACTGACAGTTTCCTATCTCATGCACCTGCTGCTGTATTGGGTAGAGGGCTTCCTGGTACAAAGGAGGGCAGCCAGCCCTTGATGAACGAGGGATTTAACGAGCCTGGGTACAATTTACAACCAGTAAATATTTGAACTTGGACTGGGAACCTGTTTTGCTCACTTGTGAACCCTTTCGGTGTGTTCCCAGGGGACTGAGCACCAAGCATCCAGTCAGTAGTGTGCTCATTAACTTACTGTCTGTCACCTTCCCTCCATGCCTTGTCTCAGAACATGCCCCCTCACTTATGCTTGTTCAGATCACCTCCAAAACAAACTCTTTCAGATACAAATTCCTGTCTTTGGGCTTGAGCTAGAGAAACTTCAATTTAAGTAAGTATGCATGAGCCATGTATACCAAGACTCAAGGAAAACAGATCTTCAGTTTGGGGTATAACAGAGTCTCCATCAGGTAACAAGGCCCCATGACCACTGGGATGTAGTCTCCACAGTCCACCAATTCTGCCACTGTCCAAACATTTGGGAGACACCTATTTGTTAACTAAGAATGTACACTGAGATCTCTAGTAACATCACATTTTCAGTTGGTGAGCATTCAATACATAATTTTAAATTGCCAAACATTAGTTCAGGCCAAGTCTAAAACATGGGGCTGATACAGGCAGGTAATAAAACTCTTCTTTTCTCTTGCAAATCAAAAGTGGCTCCAAGGGTAATAAATAGATAGCAAACCTTGGTCAAACCACAGTCTAGTTGGTTATTGTCTTAGTCTTTGTTCTGTAAGGTAGTTCCAGAGAAGTTGTCCTCACTGTCAGTACTGGCAAGGGCAGTTTAGTAGCCACAAGAGGGTTGTTACTGCTTGGGTGCCTCATACAGCATGGCTCCAGAGACAAGTCTGATGTATGCCCCGTCCATGGGGACCCCAAAAGACCACCAGGGAGACCGACTCACTGAAATGCAAAAGCAAGGTTTATTGTATACATGGTTTTAAGCTGGCAGGGACCTCGTCAATGCAGCAGTGAGAGGAGTACCCTATCCTTCTAGGGGGCATTATTTAAAGGCAAAACTCAGAAAAGTTACATTAGCAGAGTGTGGGGTGACAGGTTCAATCCTGATTGGTTCATGTCTAGGGATTTGTCACAAATTTTATTTTTGAACCTCGCCTGTTGCTTGTCAAGTTTTCTTATCGGCTGACCTTTGGCTGGGGACATTCTGCAGTTACCTTTACTTTCCAGATGACTGTCCTGTTACTTTTATCTCTAGCCATTTCTTACACAAGACACAAGATGGAGGTGGAGGACAAAATGGAGGAACTTTGGTTCTTCACTGAAAGGGGCAGGAAGTAATGAAGAAATGACACAGACACAGAAGCACAGACAGAAAATCTGGTTTCTGGGGGACTGAGCTCTTTGACGGAGTAGCCACAGTATCGCAGACACTTGGTATGTTTATTCTACAGAGTTGGACATGGAGGTGGGTTTATGATATATTACTGAATATATAATGAAGGAGTCAGCTTTACCTAACCTCAGTAAGAGCAGTCTCTAGAAGAATGATCTTTAGGTCATAAACATCTGGGAGGAGAAGGCTATGATTGGTATTTCTGCAAATACTATTAACTCAGACCCCCAAGGAGAAAGGTTTTGTCATCCCTGTGAGCATCACCTGGGGAAGGCTTCGCCATTCACGGGGCTGGGGTCGTGGAGTCTTTGACATTGTCATGCCCATGTCAACAGCACACATTCACTAGGAACTTCATTCACATTTGGGGTGCAGGGGGGAAGCACCTTCGCCTTCAGTTCTCCGTGGTAGTGTAGTTGCTCCTGTTTAGGAGGTTTTCTCAGCATCCGGTAGCCCAGCTCCCAGGCTGCATGGCTCCTATAAGACAAGGTGACCACAGGTTTAGGACAAGGACTGCAGACTTCCAGGTGCCTTTCTGGGTATCTAAAACAGGATGTCATAAAGCACCATACCCTAGTTACCCTTAGCCTAGTGCCTTCCATCCTGAAGAGATGAGGAAGGCTAGCTGAACTTAAGGCTGGCCAGTTGCATAACATCAGCTTTGAGGCGGGCACTCTTTATGGGATTAACAAGCTTGCATGCATAGTTAAACAGGAATCAGCCTCAAAGGTTTTGGACAAAAAAAAAAAAAGATGGTTGAAAAATGAGGTCAGGGATGCCACACTTCTGTTCTGCTTTTAACTATTCAAGGGGTGTCTCCAGGTCCAAGTGAAGAGTTAGTGGAAGCAGATTCTAAGTCCTTGTCACATTAATGTCTTAACTGGACAGGCTTCCTGAGTATACTGGCTGAAGATCAGTTTTGCTCACAAGGGACTTCAGAGAACTGACTGACCTTTGAGTTTGCTCAGCAGGGTCTTTTTTTTTTTTTAAATGAACATTCTTCCTTTACGCCCCAGGATAGAGACAGGGGTAGGTCAGACACAGAGAGAGGTAGGACTGCACCAGTGTCCCTGCCATCCTCTCATCTGAAGCTCCTAAGATTCAGTGCCAGAGGAGAACTGCCCCTCCTTTTCTTAATCTAACTTTATAGGCTGGGAAAATCTATAATTTGGAGACTGATGGGAGCTCATGTGGGGAGTTCAGCTCCACAGCTTTGCTCTTATGGGAGTGATCTGGGAATAGCAACTAGGATCTTCCTGGGAAGCTTGTTAGGAAAGCAGGAACTTGGATCTTGCCCAAACCCGCTGAGTAGGGACTTGGACTTGGGAGGATGTCAAGGCTTCCTTTCAGAAGCTCTGCTTAGGAAGCAACCCCTTAGGGCCTCTGCCTCCTCTGTTGCCACAGTGTGGGCTTGTGTCCCTCTTCCTTGCAGATCTTTTACTGCCAGGATTTGGAAAGAACACATCTTGGTTTTTTTGTTTGCTTGTGTGTGTGTGTGTGTGTGTGTGTGTGTGTGTGTGTGTGTGTGTATTTCCAAGGCTATCCCCCCAAAGAACTCAAAGCAGTTCAGATGAAGCCCAAGACTTCTTCAGTCTTGTTTCATCTTAGCGGCTCATAAGAATTTTATATTCACTTCCATAAGAGACTGACATTTACCTTAAACTAAAACTATTTGCTTTCACCTCTAAAATCTTTGAAACAAACGGACTCTTCAAGGAGATACAGCATGTGTCCACCTTTCCTGCCCATGCCTTCCACTTTGACTTGGATAAAGGTCCTCTGAAGCACATGTGTTTAAAGGCTTGATCACCAGCCTATCATGCTGTTGGCAGGTAGTGGAACCCTTAAGAGATTTTGGTCACTGGAATGTCTCCTTGAAGGAGACATTGGGACCCCACCTTCTCCTGCTTTGCTTCCTGGAAATGATTAGGTGAACAGCTCATCCCATAACACTCTCGCCCTGTGGTTTATCTTGTCAAGCTCTCAAAGCAGCAAGGCCGGTAAACCATGGATTGAAACCACCAAAACACGGAGCTAAGGCAAACCTTTCCTTCTTCAAGTTATCTCATGGATTTTGTTATAGTCCTAGAACCCTGATTCTTATAAGTTCCCATCTTCTAGAATTTCATGCACACACTACAGCAGATGTAAAATGAGTTGACCAGCTAATAATTTAGCAGGGAAATGACTGGAAATTGCAGGCTCCAATTATTAGGGAAAACACAGGTATTCACAAATTGGGTTAGAATAGGAAAGCTTTCTTTGAATGTTTAGTACTAGATATTGGTCACAAATTAGAACAAAAATTTATGGGAGGTACTCTCCAGAAACTGGAGAGATTTACATTAGCTCCATAAATCTCTTTCTCTGAAGTCAGTAACACTCTTGTATTTGCTTCCCTGCAGGGAGAGCCCTGAAGCAAATATTTGAGTATGTTTGCCTTATGTTTTTTGGTGTTTTCTTTTTTGGGGGGGGGTGTCTTGAAAGAAAGCATAATGGGGCCGTGAGTTGGGCAAGAATGTATGGCTTTAGTAATGTCTGTCTGTAGCTTGAATCACAGAACACGCTGGAGCATGACTCATACCACTGAGTATGAGTTGCCTCACTTGAGGTAAGAGCTAAGGCTTTGTCTTCACACAGGCCAGTCCCTGACTGAGCTGCTTGCTGAGGGCAGGGTGAGGCCAGTTAAGGTCTGATTATGGGAGCAGTGATCCAGGGGAAGGGATTTTTTTCTTGCTCTCATAGATCTCCATAGCAACTTAGCAAGGGAAATCTGTGGGAGTGGGGATGGGGGCAGGGAGTGGTAATAATAGTGTCCACCTCGACTTTCATGATGGCATGGAACTTTACATTTCTGCTTTGCTCCCGTGTGACTCAGAGGTCGGGTCCTCCTTGCTTTGTCCCTTCAGTTCACGTTACCCTCTGTGGAGTGATTGCGCTATGTTTAAGAAAATGAGTGCTTAGCTGATTTTGTCATTGTGTTTCCATCCTAGGGTATACTTACACAAGCTAAGGTGGCTGCAGGAACACTGGGCACTAAAACCTCCCAGATTCACAGCAGCTCAAGCAATTGGTCACTGAGACATCACTGTGTATCACACGGTGACATGTTAGCAACATCTTTTTCTTTGTACTGTTGGTAATTGTCACCAAGCTAGATAGCCCCTGGCTTTGGCTTTTGAAAAAGAAAAATGTTTCAAAGCATCTTTGGGATTCCCTTCTCCAAGCCCCTCTAGCATGTTGTAGCATCTAGGTGACATTCCTAAACTGGCTCCCTTCCTTCCCACTTTGGCTTTCTATTGCGGACTAGCCCTAGACACACCTATCAGGTCAGGCCTGCTTTTTCCTGAACACCAAGTCCCAGGAAAATAGCGATGGCAGCCCTGGCCTCATCGTTCTTCTTGATTACTTAAGCAGCTGCCAGAATGCTGCCTTGGCGGGCATCCACAGGGAGGAGGGGGGTACACCGAGCCCTCACCATGAAACCACTGCCATTACCAGGCAGGGAGACATCCTTAAGCTTCAAGTGGCTTTCAGATGTGGAGATTATGATTCTTTCTGTAATCACCTTAAATGACCTGGTGCTGGGAAGGTGGCCTGCTTTGAGACTGCACAAAACCTGGAAACACTTTTACCACTGCGCAAATTAATCAGGATGCTTAAGTCAGAGTCAACAGCAGGCAGCATGCTGTTTTTTTGTTTTGTTTTGTTTTTAAACTCCTTTCTTCTTCTTCCCCAACTTTCCTCTCATCTGTCTTCTTCCCTCGCCAGGCTAGGGCTGCAGAATGACTCTCCACATCATGTGAATAGAAGGCAGAGGCAAAATCCTTTGAGCAGGAGACTTTATGGTTCTGAAACTAAGCCCGAGATTTTACAGCACATGACTCTCAATGCAACTCTTTTATGTTATCATCTCGATTCCTACTGCATTCACTCTGGATATCACACACGAAGAGCATCCTTTAAAAATAAAAGCCCCGTCTGCTCCCCATCCTCTGCAGTGTTGACTAGTGACATGGGACTGCCAGAGTTCAGGGAAGTTTTTGACTTTTCACGGGCATCCATGGGCCCTAAGTTGCTTCTCTGAGAGCAAATGATTGCTATGCTTGAGTTGTCTGTCAGGTTGTTCCTGAACGGAAAAACAGAAAGAAAGAAAGGCATGACTGCCCCTAGGTATGGCGGAGAAGAAGGTTTACTGTAGAGATGAGGGAGAGCATGTCCAGAGGCATAGGTGGAGGAATCTGGGAAAGTTCGCAGTGGACGTGGCCAGACTGAGCTGGGCCATGAGAACAGAGAGAGGGAGGAAGAGCAAGAGAACAGAGACTGACCAAGAGAGGTGGCCTGGGCCAAGAGACTGACCAAGAGGCAAAACAGCCAAAATGACTAGATTATGTATAGAAGAGCTGCTGTGAGAAAGGCAGCCTAGGCCCTGGGCTGGAGAGTTCAGGGTAGAGGGCTGGGTATGCCAGCCAGGAGGACCCTGTAACAGGTAAGGTCAGAGGGATGCCAACAGCACCTCGCAGCCAGAGTCTGCTTTGATATCTTAGTAGGCATCTCAGCCGTTTGCCCTGGGTTTAAGCCCTAACAGTCCCACCGTAATTACAATATGCAGCAATAACATGGTGTGTGGAGTGTTGGTTGTTTTTTACTTTTATTCTTTTTACTTCTGGGGGCTCTTTACTCTTTGTTCTTTGGGGGGTCCCACCATCCAGCTCCCAAATAAATCACAGGAAGGCTAAACTTTCTTATAAATGCCCAGCCTTAGCTCGGCTTGCTAGCTTTTCTTAAATTATCCTGACTACCCTTTTCCTCTGGGCTTTTTCCTTTTCTTTGTATATCTTACTTTCCCTCTTACTCAGTGGTTGCTGTGTAGCTGGGTGGCTGACCCCTCTCCGAACATCCTCCTCTCCTTGTTCTCTTGCTCCTTCTTCTCTTTCAGTTTTCTTCTATTTATACTCTCTGCCTAACATCCCTGCCTATCCTTTTTCCTGCCTCATTATTGGCCATTCAGCTCTGTATTAGACCATTAGGTATTTTAGACAAGCAAAGTAACACAGCTTCACAGTGTTAAACACATGCAGCACAAACAAAAGCAGAACACCTTAAAATAATATTCTGCAACAGGGGAGGGCCGCCTCTCTTGCTGTCTTCAAAGGTGGTGGTATTTTTCCCTATCCCTAACAAATGTCTTTCCTTGTTTAAGGTAGTCTAAAGTACTCTTTTTATTGGTATCAAGATCCAGATGGACATGTCAATTATTTAATTTCTTTAAAGGGAGCTGAGGGGTCTGGGGATTTAACTCAGAGTAGAGTCCTTGCCTAGCATGCACAAAGCCCCTGGTTCTACCCTCAGTGTCACAAAAACTGGCCATGAGAGCATACACTAATCCCAGCGCCCAGAAGTAGAGGTCGGAAGAAGTTTGAAGGACATTCTTGGCTGCATAGTGAAGTTGAGGCCAACCTAAGATCAACACACACACACACACACACACACACACACACACAGAGAGAGAGAGAGAGAGAGAGAGAGAGAGAGAGAAATAGACAGAGACACACAAAGACAGAGAGAAACAGAGAGACAGAAAGAGAGAGACAGACACGGAGAGACATATGAAAGAGACAGAGAACACACTGAAGAAGATAAACAGTCCACTTTAACTCAGTGTTTTAGAAAAGTCACCTCACTGTGTCCTCTGGCCTGAGGAAATATCACTTTCCCAAGTGTCCTCAGGGAAGCCCTTTTGTACCTCATTTCCTGAAGGGAACAGTGTGTCCAAGGGGGTTTCCTTCCCCATCTGTTTGAGCAGTGATGGCAGTAACCTCGGTAACCTGGGCACAGAGTCAGCAGGAACCTGCCCAAAGAGCCAGCTGGCTTGTGCCTGATGTGGCCAAGGAAAGCCCATGTCCATGTAGTAAGCTGTCCTCAGCTTTCATGGTGACACGAGCCTTCTACAGAGATAAGGAGAAAGGGAGTTCCCGTGGTGGTTGCAGAGTTCACAGGATCCTGTTCTTCTGGCCCACCTGCCTCTTTGGCCTCTCTTTAACCCAGAGCGCTTTCCCTTCAGGCAGGATGATCCTGTCTACGTTGGAACCCGGCCTCTGACCCTGTTGCTGCTTGGCTGACTTTCTAGCCTCATGGAACACATTGTGCTTGACAACGACTTGTCACAATCTAGATGCTCATTTCATGGAACAAGTAGACAGGAAATGTGCCATGGGCGTGACTCAGCAGTATAGCCTGGCCTAACCTATCTTTGTTTTCCTCTCTCCCCCCTACCCACTTCTTTCATTATTCCCATCCTCTTTTGCACACAGGACCCAGGAGAGCTCTGGGAGGAATTTAAACGTACAGTTGGTCTGTGTAAGACTCTCAGAATTCCCCTCACTCCACGTCCTCATGACCAGTTTGTCACTTGGACCCCCTTGAGTTCTCAGAGGGGCCCGCTGTGCTGATTGTATCACAATGAATTAGTTCTCCCTGTTTCTGAACTTTATAGAAGTCTCTGGCTTCTTTCACTTGATAAAGTATTTTGTTTCGTTGTGTTTTGTTTTTTTGTTTTTGTTATTTTCAGGACAGGTTTTTCTCTGTATAACAACCCTAGCTGTCCTGAAGCTAGCTCTGTAGACCAACCTGACTTCCAGCTCACAGAGATCCACCTGCCTCTGCCTCCCAAGTGCTGGGATTAAAGGTTTGTGCCACCACTATTGGCTTGGTATAATAGTTTTGTGACTCAGAGGAAATACTTCAAATGACTGTCCAGCCTTGACTTTCTGGACATTTCTCCGACTGTTATTAATCATCTGGTAGGTATTGGGAGAGACAGGGAGGCCTAAGGGAAGGAGTCTGCTGAGGCCTCCCCTTGTTCTTACCAAAGTGGACACCTTGTCTGAGTGTGCACAATGATTAGAAGCTGGGATGTGGCTTCCCTACAATTCCTCGACAAAGGATCAGCCCAGGCCAGGGCCACAATGTTTAGGTTTCTTTGCAGCTGTCCCCTGGAAGTCCTCCTGCCCCTCCTCCCCTCCAAAGGTTGGACTTGGCTCATAGCAGGCTTCCATTTCCTGCCTGGCCTAGGGGAATCTCCTTCCTAGTTGGTTCCTTCCAGCCACAGGAAGATCTCTGTTCCCTCCCTTCTCCTTATCAAAGTCTTAGAATGGGGTTGTTTTCTTCCAGCAACTTCCCGTTGGCCCTGCCAGCCCTGGACCTGAGACAAAAGAACACAATGAATGGCCTTCCCCACTGACCACTCCAATGCCCTTGTGATTTGTGGAGCCTCTAAGAGGTATCCCTTTTACCTTTTTAGTCTTATCTGCTACCCTTCCATTTACTCCCTATACTCCAAGCCTAGTGGCCTTGTTGCTAGAGTTATTTGGGCCAGAGCCTGTGCCCTGATAGCCCTAATGTGACAAATTTGGCCTCCTGTCCTCAATAAGCCAATTAAACAAACAAGTAATAATGTAAATCAGAAAAAGGAGATTTAGTCAGTGTGCCCACACTGGGAAGCAGGACAAAACCATCAAATGACCCCTCAAAATCTATCTTCTGAGGTCTCTGTTAGGTCTCAAACTCGGGAAAAATGACTGAGATGCCCATTTAACATATCAAAACAGAAGCTGGCTGAAAAGCCCTCTAGCATCTCCCAGTTCTTTTCAGAGTCATCCTGGCCTGCACACTTCACCCCCTACCCTACACTCTCCAGCTCAGGGTCTGGGCTTCCCTTCACCCAGCTACTCTGATTCCTACATAACCTCAACCATCTTGGGCATGAGGTGCTTTTTTGGTGTTCTTGACCTCTTGGCCACTTAGTCCATGACTTCTCCCTCTCTTCGTCTCTCACCCTTCCCCAGCCATAACCCAGTTCAGTCTGGACCCTTCCAGATGAATCTACCTCCGGCTCTGCTCTCCCTCATATCTACAATAAACCTTGAGAACCATACCTAGGAGCAGTCATCTCCTCATCATTCTTTTTCTCAGTCCCCACGTGAGGTTTAAGGATGGGGCAAAGTTCTGCATGCCTAACCAGTGTTGGTCAAGGCATCCTTCTGTCTATTATTCACAAACTGTTGTCACAACTCTAGTTTCCTCTGAAATTTGTTCTGCCACTATGTCAGAATTGTATAAAATTTTTATTTGACTAGCCTGGTAGCCAAAAGGAAGGGTATAGGGTAAAACTACACCAGTTCCGTTTCGTACTCTACTTGCTACGGGAACTAGGCTGAAAATTTAAAAACATACAAACACAGAGACAGAGACAGACAGACAGATGGGGACATGAGGACATCCTTAAGACAAGAATGCCAAGGATGCCCACTTTATTGTGCTCAGGGGCAGTTTATATAGGGCTCTGGCCACGCCCCAGCTCTTGGGATTTTTCAGCTGCAGGCCTCATCAGAACCCACTCCCCTGCCGTAAAAGTCTCATGCTCAGAGCAGCTTCAGGCTGCTCAGAGCAGAGGAAAACAAGTTGTTTACAAGAAATTCAGGGTCTGGTGGTCCACAGTCCCCAACAGTATGGTTATCTATTTAATATATCTTCATTTCTGCCAGGATAGCTACCATCTGAACAGCCAAAAGTTTGTCCCTTCTTTAGGGTCTTTCCTGTAGCTCCTATTGTGTGGGTCACTCTTTCCCTTAATCCTTGTCAGCTAGCTTGCATTCATCATGACCAAAATGTCACACACACACACACACACACACACACACACACACACGCCATAGAGTAGAAGAGCCATTGTTCACAAAGTCTTAAACCTACTTCCCCTTCAAATGTCAAAGATGGTTTTGCAGTGTTTTACCAGTAGCTGCTTTTTCTAACTCATTTCTTTTGTTTGTTTATTTGCTTGTTTTTGATATAGGATTTCTCTGCGTAGACCTGGCTGTCCTAGAACTTGCTCTGTAGACCAGTCTGGTCTTGAACTCAAGAATGCTGAAATTAAAGGGTTGTGCTACCACCACTGCTCAGCTACCACTTATTTCTTTGTCCCTTCATCTATTATTACCACCTTAGAATATGAGCCTGGGAGGATGGAAGCCTTGTCTGTCATACCCACCACGGTTGCTGGTTATCTATTGCCACAATGATGCTGTGTAATAAATTAAAAACAAACCAGACCTCAGTGTCACATATTTATTATGCCATTTTATGTCAGCAACTTAGACTGTACGGTGGTGCAGTTCTGGCGCTGAGGGTGTTATTAGCTGCTATGGCCAGGCTAGGTGTGTTTTCTTCACCTAGGTGAGGGATGCACTAGTGAAAAGCCTCAGTGAGCTAGTAATTTACAAGGCTTTGTCATGGCACAGCTGTTAATATCTACTGGCCAAAGAAGTCACAAAGAATTCAAAGAAGTTTGCCTAAAAAATTCAGTGGAGAAAACAAACTCCCAAGTGAATAGCAAAAGAATGCAAACATCTGAACGAAATATGGAAATCAATACAAGATATAAAAGAGGTGTTCAGCATAGAAATAGGAGAACTTGAGAGAAACCATGCTGAAACACTGGAAACGAAATCCACAACAGGGCAAATAAAGCATCGTAGAAAACGTCACCATAGATCCCAGACTAGCTCAGCTAAAATAAATAAATGAATAACTAGATAGATAGATAAATAAATAAGTAGACAAGAGCTTACATGGTCTCCCAGCAAATAATGAACCTGGTTTCGCATGCTTAGGCTCCCTCACCTCTGAAATTCCTGCACCAGGAGCCCTGCCCACTCAGTTCCTTAAGGCCTTCCTCCCTTATTTAGGCCTACCTCTACTTCCCAGGAATGTCACTCTAGGATCCAACTACCAGCCTCCTGCAGCAGGCTGTCCTTCAACTACCAGGGACATTGTTCCAGGAGTCAAGCGCACATAGCCTCTTGCAATAACAGCAGCAGCAGCAGCTACCTGATATTTGACAAAGATGCCATCAGTGCTCTTTGGAGAAAAGATATGTTCTTCAGCAAGTGATGCTGGGAAAACTGGATCTCTTCATGTAGAAGAGGGAAGTATTCCTCGATCCTTATCACTTATCCTGTACAGAAACTAATGCCAAATGGGTCAAAGACCCCTATGAAAGTCCTGAAACAGCTAGTGGATAAAGTAAGAAAAATACTTTGAGGCACAGGCTCAGGTAGAACTCTCGACACTCAGTAAACAAGGTCAAAAATTGATAAATGGAGCTTTATGAAATTATACTTCTGTGTAATAAAGTGAATAGTTAATTGAGAAAAGAGACTGCCTACAGACTCATATTTGGAAAAAAAAACTTGTCAGCTATTCATATGACAGAGGAATAATATCTAGAATATATGAAGAACTCAAATAACCAAACAGCAGGAAAACAAATGCCACAGTCTACTAACGGTCTCTGGAACTGAGCAAGGAGCTCTCAAGAGAAGAAAAGTAAACAACCAATAAATATTTTAAAAAGTGTTCAGCATCCTCAGCCATCAGGAAAATATGAACTAAATCTACTTTGAGATTTTTTTTTTAATCTCACCCCAGTCAGATGGGCATCACCAAGAAAACAAATGACAACAAATACCAGCACAAATGTGGGGAGAGAGGGACCTTTATTCACTCTGGGTGGGAGTGTAGCTGAGGCAACCACTATGGAAATCAGTGTGGAGGTGTCCCCACCAGCTAAATACAGAACTACCTACCATATGACCCAGCCACACCACCCCCTGGGTGTGCACTCAAAGGACTCCTTCGTACCCTGAAGATACTTCATGTCCAGGCTGACTGCTATCCTATTGACAAAATCCTAGATGTCTACCAGCTGGTAAAAAGATAAGGCAAACGTGGGGCATGTGCATGGTGAAATTTTAAGTCAGCTGTAAGGAAAAGTGAAATTTGCAGGAAAATGTATGGAAGTGGAAAATGTTTTGTGAAGTTATATAATCCAGGCTCAAAAAAAGACAAACAACACATATTCTCCCCCATTTGTGAATCCTACCTTCTAATGTTTGTGTGTGTGTGTGTGTTTATGTGGGAGTGAGTGTGTGTAGGGCACAAGAAATTAGAAAGGAGCCCAGCAGAGAGGGAAAAGAGGCTTAAGGGAGATGAGTAGGGAGGGTGATGGAATACCTGTCATAGGAATGTGGGAAGTGAGCACAGGGGGTAGAAGGTTTAAGCAGGGGCTGGGGACAGGGAAATAGGGGAAAGTGGGGGAAGGTCAGCAAAAGCTAAGCATGCATGAAAATGTCATAAGAAAATATGTAACTTTGAGAGCTAATAATTTAAAAAAATGAGAAGGAAAGACAGGGAAAAACTCTAGAAAACACACACACACACACACACACGCACGCACGCACGCACGCACACATACACGCACACACACTCCACCCTCCACACAATTTCCAGGGCTGCTGTGGGATAATCGCTCTAAACCCTCTTAGATTACTGTAAGCATCTGATAGCCTAAAGTGTCTTATCTGTAATTCTAACATGGATTGCTGTATTCTGCTAGAGTATCGACTCAAAGAGTGATCTGGAATCAGGAAAGAAAGGACAGAATTTATTTTCTAAGTGTACTTTTTGAGGGAGGAATAAACAGTACAGAAAACATTGACAGACAGTCTCGGGGAAAAGCTTCTTCTTTGTTCCTTTCTCCAGAATTACAGGTCATTACCGGCAGCAGTCCCTGGGACTGTCTTCAGTGGGAACGCTTTGTCTGATAGCTTTGCTACGTTATGAGGCAATTTTTCTAAGTGACAGAGTGTAATTAAAAGATATCACAGAAAATCAATCTGCCCAGTTAATCTTGCCACTTCCAAACTCAGGAAGAACCTCCTGACGACTTGCTTCTCAGCTCCACCATCAGACAGCAGAAACGGAGTTTTACATTTAGACACCAAGTGTGGGTAGAATTCCTTCTGGAAAGTAGTACAGTAAATATTTTTATCCTGCTGGGACAAGTATTCTCTAAGGCAGCTACTGAGCTCCATCTTTGCCGCCTAGAGCAGTGCTAGCTGAAATGCTAATTAATGGGCAAAGATGGATTCTAACCCTACATGACTTGGAAAAACTTCAGCAGCGTATGGCATTGGCCATGGTTTCCAAACCCTTATTTTCGAGTCCTCCAAAGAACAAAATATTCTTGGGGAAATCTTTAGGGAAAGAGTTTCAGAACAACTCATTTGAGATGTAAAAATCCCCATCAGAACAAAGAAAAGTAAAACTCTCTTTCACCCCTCCAAATAAACAGTTTAACACATTCAGAAGGCAGAACACTTTAACTTAACAAAGAGGCGTTTTTCAAATTTACGTTTTTATGTCAAGGGATTTCTCTCAAGAGAAGGTTGATTGGCTATCTCAGTGTGGAAAGGAGATTACAAAGGAGCTGCTGTATTTGTAAGGAAGAAATCTTCTCTTTTGCCCTCTCAATAGTTCCTCCGCATCTCTCGAAAATGACAAGGTCTCTTGAGCAATTTATAATCTACTGTTCCTATATAATAAGAAATGTTCCTTGCTTTCAGGGTATTTGATTTGGCAAGTGAAATTCATGATTCTCAGTAACATTTTAATTTTAGATCAATAAATATTAGTATAAGTATGTCCTTTGCAATTCCTAGAGCATAAATATTAAAAAAATTCCACTATCCATTATCTGAAATTTGTATGTAGATGGGCAGCCTGTATTTCACTAGCTACCTTACTTGGACCACTTTAGCATCTCAGTGCCTCAGCTTGTTCATCTGCAAAATGTGAGGAATGACAACCTGTGTAATAGGAATGTTGTTAGCTATAATGACATTAATATGACTGTAACTTGAAACACATTGATGAGACCCTAACATAATGAGTATAGAAGATGACCTTATTAACTATCACCAGCTATTTTATTATCCGACTGGTATTAGCAGTCCACATAACTGATGATGTAATTGTTAAGACTGGATTGTGTCACCCTCCAACTTCGTAAGTTGAATTCTAATTTTCCAGTGTGACTCTGAAGGTGTAATTAAGGTGAAATGAAGTCGACATACTACTCATATCTTTACAGGAAGATTGCTAGGATTCTGACACGCACGAGCAGAGGAAAGGCACGGTGCACACACTGTGCACACACTGTGAGTGAGCACAGATACCTCAAGGAAACCAAACCTCCCAAAGCCTGCACTGTAACTGTGAACAGCCACAACTCTGAGAACATAAACTTCTGTTGTGCAGGCCACTCTTAGGAATTTCCTTATGTCAGATTTGGCTCTTAATATGGTAATCAAACAGACAATTTATCATCACCTTTCATGGGCTACCCAGAAACTACGATGCTGTTTTAGGTATGGGTTAAAATGGTACCCTGATAATGTCTTGGTCTGATGATTCTTTGTTTTATTTTTGTTTTTCTTCAATGTGTGTGCCTCAGTGAAAACTTACTCTTCATTTTTATTTTGATATTATAGGATGTTTCCACCTATGAAAGCAAAAAGCTTTGGGCCCCAAGGAGTCAAAGTCTAAACCACTGTCAGAGCATCATTGGTTAGCATTCTAAGTTCTCTATGCTGGAAATGTCTTCTCTTTTTTTTCTTCCTCCTTTTCTTTCACGACTGAGACTAATGAACTAGATAAGGAGTGGGTGTTGAGTTCTATTATGTTGGTGGTATTCATTACTCTAGCTAGATGGGAAGTTAAATACCAACCTCATCAATATTTGGAGTCAGTGCCTATGTGCAGCATGTAGAGTTGACTGATTCTGTGTGGATCATATGTGCTGGTGTTCATTTCACATTGTGCAGCATGCGGAGTTGACTGATTCTGTGCAGATCATATGTGCTGGTGTTCATTTCACATCATGTTGATGTGCTTGGAAATAGTTTTTATTGTTTTGTAAACACTTGGAGTTCTTAACAATCTTCCATTTCCCGTAAAAGTATAGTTATTTTTAACTTTCCATAAAAGACCCTCATAAGACACAGAAACTGCTTCACAATAATGTGGCTGTAGGAAGTAAGATTCATAGGGAGGTGACGGCTGCAGCTGTTTGATGGGCACATTGGGATTTATTGTAACTTTCTGTTAAAGTATGTTTACAAGTTTCTATATTATGGTAGGTGACCAGCTCTTCGCTCCCCCTAAATAACAGAATTGCATATGTGTGTCCCTTGCTGTTTGATTGGATAGTGTCTCTCCCTCAGCTAGGCACTAATATACCTTTTCTCAGACAGGGTATCAGGACAATCTCTAGTCAACAGAATGAGACCTACGTTCTGCCCTATCAATAATCCAAGGCAGTTTCTTTATTCACCAACGGTATTCACTACTCACAGAGGGGAATCCACATCGAGAGTAGCCCTCATATAGTCAGTTTGCATGCAGACACACTTCGCATATATAATTTGCATATTATACTGACTAATAAAACATGTTTATTTATGGGATACACATAAATGCCCATATACACCATGAAATAGTTAAATCTAGTCAGTCAAAACAGAGATTTTAAATGTGCATGCATTTAGATGCTTGTTTTCTGTCTTCTACCATAAGAGCATTGGGTAGCAATTGTTTCTTTATCCTTTTCCCTTGAACAAAAAACAAGAACCATATCCAAACTTGACTCACAGTTTGAGGGCTGGCTCAGTCCAGGTCAGTTGGAAGATGGTCAAACCTCTAACAACCTATAGGCTATGATAGTGCCATAAATGTTTGTATTTTCAAACCACTGGGATCTTAGAATTGTTACAGATTATTATTTGGAGAATATCTAACACAGAAGCATGAATTCTCATAGCATTTTTTAAGACTGATTGATTGATTTATTGTGTTTGGAGGTTTTGCTTGACTATATCTGTATCCCATATTCATGCAGTGCCCAAGGAGGTCAGAAGAGGGAATGAGACCCCCTTGAAGTAGGAGTTAAAGACAGTTGTGAGCCACCATGTAAGTACTGGGAATTGAACCCAGGTCCTCTGGAAGAGTAATTAGTGCTCTTGATCCATGAGCCATTTCTCCAGCCCCAGAAATATAATGTCTTAAGTAAAAAAATATATCCTTAAAATTTGCTCAACATTAACATTTGCATGCTACATAAAATTAACCTTAATCTAAACTTTAGATTAGTCAAATGCCTTAGAATCTAAAGCCAATAACTCTTACCTCTATTGCAGTCCAAAAATGGTGATCCTGCCTCCATGAATCTCAGAATGAGACTGTGTCTGAGAACTGTCTTCTCCTATTTTAATATTCCTCTCTAGTGATGGAATTAAAAGTGTACACCACTTCTGCCCGGTTTCAATAGCAAACTAGTGTGGCTATTGGGATTAAAGATGTGTGTCACCACTGCCTGGTCTGTATGACTGACTAGTGCAGCTGTTTTACTCTCTGATCTTCAGGCAAGCTTTATTTATTAAAATACAAGTGAAATATTATTACATGTTTCAGAGCGCAAGAACCAAGTGTCTAGAGGGGTGGGGCTTTTAGATTTTGTCTCTCTGCTCATGGCATTATGGCACCAATTCCTCTCCTGGGTAGATCTATCTGTCTTTCTCAAGATATTCAGAATGGCTTTCTCCCTCCTCAATTTCCATGTGGGCTTAGTGTGTTGTCTTAGTACAAAGCTGATGGAGTTTGGAAGGAAAATTCCATTTTTCCATTTAGCTTTTGCGTCGTGAAAGGCAGATGGAAGAGCAGGCTTAGGTATGCACAGTTTAGTTGGGAGATGGTTCTTAAGAAATGAGGGAAGGGAAGCCAGGGAAGGGTGAGCTGGCTCTTACTGGGGCACTGGGGTCACCCTACCAGAAACTCTCGTGTCATTACAGAAAATACATTTGTTTTCTACTTCCTTAGTCTTTAGAATGCACTTTAGAGAGTGCCACAGCGGACTTTCCTGGCTGTCTTCTGTTTCTCAATTCTTGAGGGCTGCTTCTCCTATGGAGATTATATCACCAGCTTCCCGCCTGTATTGCAAGTGGGCTGCACACATTCCCCCAAGCTCAGAGAAAATCCTCGAGCTGTGACAAATGAGAATCCACTTTTTTGGGTAGAGAGCTGATAGGGACATCAGGAAGAGTCCCTGCACAAGAGACTAAGGACTCCTCTGAGGAGATATGGAAGGCACATCCAACACAGAGAAGAATGCTTATTTTACTATTCACTCAGAATAGGTGTACAAAGTGCCCAAGCTCTCGATGTGTCCATCCTCTCTGAGTTGAAATGTTGAAATCACCCCGACAAGTACATGGTATTGCACGAGACTTTTGAGAAGTGATTAAGTCATGATGACAGTCCTCATGAATGGGATTGTCCTTAGCACAGAGTTCACAGAGCATCCTTAGCCCTGCTGCCAGGTGAGACCACAGCAAAAGGACAGTGTCTGTGAATCAGGGAGCAGATCTACCCTTCTAGCCCTCAAAACTGCAAAAAAATAAATTTCTGTTCGGGAGTCATCCAGCCGACTGACACTTTTTATAGCAGTCCAGATAGAACAGGCCAGAACCTTGTAGCCAAGGAGTTCCTTCTCACACCTAGCAGCTGGTGTTCCTCAAGCCCTAGACAAGGAAGAACTAAAAGCCACAACACAAAGTGAGAGTATTTCCAACCACTCACCCTGTTCCTCTTCCTAGGGTCTCCTCCTCAGTGGGAGCAAAGAAAATCCTGCAGGTGGAGGCAGGAAGAATCATGGCTAGGAGCGTCTCGTACCTCCAGCCTGTACTCTCTCTTTTACAACAGTTGGACTAAGTTTACATGATTTTAAAATTAAGTCTCTGTCATTTTTATCATCTTCTACTTCAGTTTTATTGCTCTTGGCATCTGTCAGGCTGCCCAGACTTCATCTGGAAACAGAGAGCATCCTGTATATGTTAATGTTCCCTAAAACAGCATTCAAAATCGTTCCCACACAAGGTAATGTAGCCAAGCTGCCTGGGATATTTGGTGAGAAGAATGAAAGAAAGCAATTTTGATTGCATACTTTGTATATTAGTGTGTGTGTGTGTGTGTATGTGTGTGTGTGTTTGTTTTTCTGTTTTCTTGTAAACTTGATTCAAGCTAGAGTCACTTGATAAAAGGGAACACCAATTGAGGAAACCTTCCTGCCAGATTGGCTTGTGGGAAAGACTGTGCGCATTTTCCTGATGAATTATTGATGCAGACAGGCCCAGTCTACTGTGAGTGGTGCCACCCCTGAGCAGGTTTGCTGCAGTCACTCCGGGTCTTGAAGCTAGTAGTCTCTGATGGGAGAGCATACAGAGTTTTTCTTTCAGGTTCTAGGTCACTGCACTCATATATATATATATATATGTGTGTGTGTGTATGTGTGTGTGTGTGTATGTATGTATGTATGTATATATGTGTGTGTGTGTAGTTTAAAAAGCAACACATTTGAAAGAGAGCAAGACAGGGGTACATGGGTTTGGAAGGAGGAAAGGGAAGGAAGGATTATGTAATTATATTATAATGTTAGAAATTCTTTTAAAAATTTATTCAGAAAGAGAAGAAAAGAAAGGAGAGAGAGAGAGAGAGAGAGAGAGAGAGAGAGAGAGAGAGAGAGAGAGAGAGAGAGATATGAGAGGAGAAAGTCACCCGCAGAGCAAGCGAGCAATAGGCATTCCTCCATGGCTTCTGCATTGGTTTATGCCTCAGGGTTCCTGCCTTGCTTGAGTTCCTGCCTTTACGTCCTCAGTGATAGAGTGGAACCTGAGGGTTGTAAGATTAAAAAACAAACAAACAAACAAAAAGAACCCTTTCCTCCCCAAATTGCTTTTTGTGCTGGTGTTTTATCACAGCAATAGGAACCCTAACTAAGACAGAAGTTGTTACCAGGACAAAGGGTATCCTTGTGACAGACCTGACTGTGCATGTTGGTGAGGACTGTGGCAGCATATGAACCTGGACTGGAAAAGCCATTGAGTGTGCAGAGATCAGTGGGCTGATCTGTGGGAACCTGAGAGGTAAGAATGTTGAGAGCAATGAGATGATGGGGTTTCAGAGGCAAGTTTGAGAGTCCTTTAAGACTCTGTTGGGGCCATCGAGTATTTGGAAATAAGAGTCAGTGGTTGTGGCAGGCAGGGAACCTGTTGTGGTAAACAAGAGATTAGAAACACTACAGTGAAACTTTTACTGGGACCAAGCAGACCGGATGAGCTGAAGAATCAGCTGTGATTAAGAAGACACTCGCATCATTGAAGGAAGATCTTTGGGAGTATTTCCTCAGTCAGCACATAGAAGCTGTGGCAGCAGGAAAAAGATGTATCTTGTGCTGGTAGCCAAACTTCATAATTGTAAGTCACTCATGTGGTATTGGGTGTGAAGGCAAGAAGGGGGTCATGGAGAGAAGCCAAGACTGGTGTCATAGTTAGAGTTTCTATTACTGTGAATAGACACTACAACCACGATAACTCTTATAAAGGAAAACATTTAATTGCTTACAGTTTAGAGGTTTAGTCTATTATCATCATGGCGGGGAGCAAGGCAACATACAGGCAGTCGTGGCGTTGGAGCTGAGAGTTCTTACATCGTGATCCAAAGGCAACAGCAAGTGAACTTTTTCAATGGGTATCACTTGAGCATATATGAGACCTCAAATCCTGCCTATGGTGACACAATAAGACCACACCTACTTCAACAAAGCCACACCTCCTAATTGTGACACTCCCTTTAGGAACCATTTTCTTTCAAACCACCACACTTGGCATTATGCAGCAGGGTCATATATCCCTACAGGCGAAGATGTAGCCCAAATGTAGTACATATACCCTAACATTTTGTAGATTCCAGTACCA
This sequence comes from Dicrostonyx torquatus, assembly GCA_028555095.1. Classification (NCBI taxonomy): domain Eukaryota; kingdom Metazoa; phylum Chordata; class Mammalia; order Rodentia; family Cricetidae; genus Dicrostonyx; species Dicrostonyx torquatus. The sequence continues at coordinate 2,873,425 of JAQHUG010000009.1, read as the reverse complement.
TGGGATGACCACTAAGATCAGTAGCAGCTGTGGAATGGTGCTAGTCTGAATCTATTAGATGTGCTTTGTGTCCTGTGGATGACAGAGAAGCAGAGCCACCTAGATCCTTTGGAGTCCAGGACCTAGGGCTGTGAGTGAATCCCAGATGCCTAACACTGACACTGTTGGGTTTCACTTTTGCTTTGATCTGTTTATGACACTGTCCCGACTCTTTCTTTTTAAATAAAAAGTGTTTAACTTTATTATTTTTTTTTTAAAAAAACTTTTCTAGGATCCCATAGTTAAGAAATGTTGGAGATTTTAGAGGCACTTTTGATATTTTATAGAAGCTTTGAACTTTGAAATAGTCTTTGGATGTTTTAAAGAGACTGAACTTTCAAAGTATTTGAACTGAATAATTAAATAAGTTAAAGACTGTGATACTTTTAAAAGTTGGAATGTATTTCATTTTGAAATATTGATATTGATATAGTTTCTTGGAAGGGTGGCAAACAAGAAAGTAAAAGTAGTTTAATAGTATTGTAGCAGCTATTGACAAATTGACAAGGGGTCAGTTGTACTGATTCGTTGTTGTTGTCGTCAGCTTGAGATAAACTAGAGTGATTTGGAAGATGAACCCTCAACTGAGAAAATGTGCCCACCAGTCTGGCCCATAAGCAAGTCCTGTGGAATTTTTAATGATTGCTATTTGGTGGCCCAGTTATCTTGGAAGGGTGGCAAACAAGAAAGTGAAAGTAGTTTAATAGTATTGTAGCAGCTATTAACAAATTGACAAGGGGTCAATTGTATTGATTCATTGTTGTTGTCAGCTTGAGACAAGCTAGAGTGATTTGGAAGATGAACCCTCAACTGAGAAAATGTGCCCACCAGACTGGCCCATAATCAAGCCTGTGGAATTTGTAATGATTGCTATTGGCTGGCCCAGTTCACTGATTGTGCAGCATCACTCCTAAGAAGGTGGTCCTGAGTTGTGTAAGAAAGCAGGCTGAGCAAGTCACGGGGAAACAATCTGGGAAGAAGTGCTCCTCTCAGAGAAACCTGTCTCAAACAAACAAACAAGCAAAAACAAAACAAAAAAAAATAAGAAGTACTCCTCCATGACTCCTGTTTCAGTTCCCACCTTTAGGTTCCTGCTTGAGCCCCTGCCTTGACTTACTTCAGTGATAGACCATGATGTGGAAGTGTAAACCAAATAAACCCTTTCCTCCACCATTGAGAAAAATTGCCATGGCTGTATTCTAGTATCTGAGTCCATGTACCATTGAAATGTGGGTTTCAATCTCTGCACCTTCCTTGCTCCTCTGTACCCTTATCCCTGTGTTTACAGATTCAGATTCCCAAGAAGTGAGCCTCACTAGTCTACTCTACAAAGTTGGCCACTTAGGCTGATTTTGGTAAGGATAGGCACAGTATGATCCAGGATTCCCCTCTGTATGATGTGAATACCATTGGTTAATAAAGAAACTGGCTTGGCCTGATAAGGTAGAATAGAACTGGGCAGGGAAAACTAAACTGAATGATGGGAGAAAGAAGGCTGTGTCAGAGAGAAGCCATGAAGCCTCCGCAAGAGACAGACATGCTGAAAATTTGCTGGTGGGCCACAATCTCGTGGCGATACACAGATTAATGGAGATGAGTTAAATTAATACATAAGAGTTAGCCAATAAGAAGCTAGACCTAATGGACCAAGCAGTGACTTAAATAATACAGATTCTGTGTGATTATTTTGGGGCTGAGCAGCCAGGAACTAACAAGGGGCCTCCCTCTAACAACAGTAAGTTGCAATCTGTGGGGAATAGGATAACAGAGAGCTCTGCCTGCCAGTAAGGATGCTTCTCCAAAAAGTTAAATGCTGTGAGTCCCATATAGGAAGTTGATTTCCCCAAGAGACAGTCTAGAAAACTGATTTGTGAAGACAGAATTCTATTGAGCGCTCTGACTTCTCTGAACTTTTCCTGGGGGATCAAAAGGCAGGATATAAAACCTGTGGAGTAGGGAGAGGAAAGGCATTGTCGCCAAGCTGTTTGTTTCTTGTCAACACATTTTGTTTCTGAGCCTCCAGTTCTCCTTGTGTTCATCCATCATTAAGAGATCAATTTCTTCAACTCCTGATTCTGGCATGACGTTTTGCTACTGGTGGTCAGGGTCTAGACCAGGTGTTTCTAGATTCTTGGCTTCCTATTCAAAGAACTGGAGATAATGGCTCACAAGGATTGGCAAAACGAAACAAGAAATATTAATTAAGAGCAAAGTGATATGAAGAGTATGAAGGCATACTCTTATAAGATTGACAGGTGGCCACAAGAATGAGATCACTCAAGGGTCATGACTATTGTTTGGCACTTTATTTTATGAGGTTCCAAAGAAAGAAGATACTATTTTGATGGTCTTCGAGTTTGATTGATAGAGCAGGTCATATATTCCCTTTTCCTATTGTGCATACACCTTCCCATAATGCATCTGATTTTAACTATATATACACTCAATTTACATAGACATAAGATATTAATAGGAGACTTTCTTTAAAAGTGAACCAGGGAACATAATTTTCCTGAGCTTCCTGAACTTGCACCCCAAACCAATTCAGTCCTTATATTCCTCATAAAAGGATAAGTTGAGAATATACTTAAACAGAAGCCATCTATATTTGCTTGTTATTAGGGCTGGAGAAATTCATACTATTGCTCAGAGATAGAAGTACCTGCAGCCTGATTCAGGTTAGAGGGCCAAGGGAGTTCTGAGGTTGCTTGCCCATTGTTTGGAGACAGGTGTCTGCGACATACATGGTGAAGGAAATGGGCTGCCAAGTGCATTGTTACAAGAGGGGTCTTGGTGTGTGTGAGCCCCAAACCAAGATACTAAACTATGTGTGATAACCTTACTCTCTTTCTGGTTTCTCTGGTCTTTTGGATGCAGTGGAAATGGCATGGTCATTCTGTAAAGGTTCAGCAATCTTAACATGCTCATTTTCTTGTATATTGTGCTGCATGCAATTCCTAGAAGATGAGAAACATCTCATATCTCACTATAGTGAGCCAATCATAAAATATATGACTGAGACCACCTTAGTCTAGCCACTTCCCCCACAGATGGGACCTGCCAGATGATCAGCCCCAAACTGTGGAAACCTGAGCCCATTTTTCAGAGGTCAGTAGAATCACCCAGCTGAGCCAACAAAGTTATAAATTCATAGATTGTGAGCTAACATACTGCCATTTTTTTTTAGCCCATTACATTTTGAGATGGTTTGTTCACCATACTAGGTCGCATATGGATGAAATCAAGAAATAAATAAATAAAAGTTTTCAGCGCTGTGTTCTCTTCTTTTTATGGTGTTTTCATTGTGAAGACCACCACCCCTTGCCATCAGAAGAATTCTCTGAGAGCTTTCTTGTTCACTGGTAAAGAGAACAGTGGGATAAAACTGGGTTAGAATAGGGTGGGAAATTTCCTTGGTATGTCATTGCTGGTTTTGGCTTGGCATTAGGGCAATGGGAAGGCAGGCACAGACAGAAAAAATGGGAGTTGTAGTATTAGCAGTGGAAGCTTTTTACCAGGCCAGGTCAAGCAAAAATGGAAGCCAGGTGCCATAGATCCAAACACAAATCTAACAGCTGATGCTACCCAGGCAAGTCTTTGTAGCATACTTGCACGCTGGCTCCTGCAGCTGTGCCACACCGTTTCAAGAATCTATGTGTGCTTGGCAAGAATTCTTTGTAATTCTTTCTTCTGAATTCACTGATTTCTGCTTGTGCATAGATTAAATGTTTTGAAAGTGAGGCTGTATCCACCTTTGCTGCTGGGAACCTTTCAGGAAACTCCCCGATCAGAACGTTCAGTCAAGCCTGTCCATGAATCTGTCTACACAGTGGCACCATCAGCAGGTGGCACAAGTGGCCACCTCCCACTGGCGAGACCACGAATGCAGACATCTGCTGCCAACTTCTTGGGGGAAAGCTGCACTTGCTGCATTTCTGGGAGAGCACATGGGCACTGCCTCAGAGGGGTGTTCTTAAAACCCCACACATACGGCAGGGTCTTGGCTCTGTTTTTTTTTTTTTAATCGAAGAATAATTTGCTAACTTGCTCAGAATATACCATGAATGAAGTTATCTTTCCAGGGTTGTCTGGTAGATTCTACTTGTAACTCCTAACTGAAGGCCCTGGGGCTTCCCCATAGTGCTCGTGCTCTCTCTCTCTGTCTTTGTCTCCCTCTTTCCCTCCCTCCTTCCCTTCCCTTCAATTACAAAAGAATTTCTTCTGCGAAATAAGCCTGTACTCCATGAGCTGCATATCTTGGAATACCTTACCCAAGTTTCTAAAGAAGGTTTTCTCCAAGTCATAATGGCAAAGTCTCAGCTTTCTCACCTGGAAAGACAATGATTACCAGGAAAATCCTACCTAGATCCAGCAATCATTAGAGAATTAAGTAGGTCGAAGAATGAGGTAACAGATAAGGGTGAACGACTGTGTGGTAATGAGGCTCTATGGGAATTGCTTTCCAGAGGATTTCTCTGGAGAATGTGATATTTTCCTGATGTTTCACTAAGATTTCCAGAATCTGGAAACAGGACAATCTGAGCAGTTCTTAAGATTGGGCCATATATGTGATTTTAGAACTGTTTTGGTTAACATATTTACTGAGCATGTAATGGGATTCATTATATGAATTTTGATACATTCATATAATGTCAAGTGATCCAATTCAACCTCTCTTCCTCCAGACTCCACCTCCTTCCCAATCTCTGTTAATCACTATTTTGCATTTGGTCCAAAAAATTAATTTTGACTTCTTTATGAGATATAACACATAGCACATGTCTTCTGTGTCTGGCTTTAGGGTTATTTCACTTAACATGGTATCCCCTCCTTTGATCTGTCTTGGTTCAAATGGTAAAACTTCATTCTTCTTTATGGTTGAATAATACCATATATAACACACACACATATGATATATATATACATATATATATGTATATATATATACAACTTCTTGGGGGAAAGAATTGGCAAGAATTCTTTGTAATTCTTTCTTCTGAGCTCACTGATTTCTGCTTGTGCATAGATTAAATGTGATATATATATATACATATGTGTGTGTCCTTTTTAATATTTTTTATTGATTATTTGGGAATCTTACCTCATGTGTCCCAGTTGCACTCACCTACCAGAACTCCTATGTCCACCCTCTGCCTCTGTGACCTCTCCCTGCCAAAAAACCAAGTTCATTTTGTGTTGTCCATATACTCACTGGGGCATGATCAAGTTCCTAATGGCCAGCCCTTCAAGGGAGGATGAGTCTTTCTTTGCCTGCATTTGCCCCTGAAGTCATCAGGTAAGGAGCCTCATGCAGTGGCCAGAGCCCATCATGGTTAGTCCTTCTGCCCTATGTCACCACCTGCACCACGGAGCTGTGGGCTGGTGAGGGGTGGGGTTACTATCCAAGTACTCAAGCCATAGCACTGGTGGGGTGGTGGGAGGAGGGTGGTTCTCCCAAGAGGGGTGGGACCAAATCTCCTGTGATGTTCTGGGCTGGCTCTCCTCCAAGGGTTGGGACCAGCTCTTCGGTAAAGGGTGGTACCCCTTTACTGTACCCTTGGCATCATGAGCACCCCTGTGCTCAAGGGGCAGGAGTATATATACATTTTCTTTATTCACTCATTGAATGACTCTTAGGTTGGTTCTGTATCTTGACTATTGTTAATAAATCATAATGAACATAGCTGCAGGTCTCTTGGGTCTTCTCAGTGCACCTGCTCCACCTGTGCTTTGGTTGTGTCTGGCCCCCTCGTAGCCTGGTTAACTCATGACAAGCCTTGTTTGTGCTATTATGGTCTGTTCCACAAAAGTTGCGACTTAAGTTAAACAAGCATTTATTAAGCATACAATGGACCAGTTACTGCCTTAGAGATTTTGGCCTTAAAAATTGGGGGTGGTTCTCAATTTCTCTTCTGTTTGGTGTCGTTATAGGCTTCTTCCAAGTCTATAGTAATAAAACAAGCCAATAAGGATGGGAAGAAGGAGAAGAGATGAAGGTGAAGTGGGTACAAGCATGAGCAAGGTGTAAGAAGAGTCGTGTGTGTGTGTGTGTGTGTGTGTGTGTGTGTGTACACTGCTCTAACCACTGAACTCTACTGCTAGCCTCTGTTTTTGTCTGAGACCAGCCATTATTTCATTGTTGCCTTGACTAGTTCTTCAGAGTCTCTTTGTCATTAGCATGATGCAAACTTGGTTCACTGCTTCTGACAACTAGAGAAATAGGAATTGATTTTCTGAGGTTTTTCCTAAAATAGTCATTTCTCCAACAACCCACAGGAGTCCGTTCTCTTAATAGATACCCCTTTATACTGACAGCTACCTAAGAAACACAAGGAAGTGCTTGTTGTCCATTCTCTTACTGGATACCTATTTATACTAACAGTTTTAAAGTAGAAATACAAGGAAGTATGCATTACCTTACACTTTACACCTAGAAGCTAAGCTACCATAAACAAAGGCTACCTAGCCACCCAGTCCCACACATCTTAGAAGGAATCAATGAGATGGTCCTGATGGCATATCCTGGGCAAGGTGGCCCAGGGCAGAGGTGGCGAGGAGGCATTGGGTCAGGCTGAAAGCTTGGTCCCACCCCTCTTTCTGTTTTATCACCTTGCATTCTTTCCCCATCAGACCCCTCCCCACAATTGCAACACCAGTTATTTGCCATCCTTCTTCTCACTTGCTTTCATTTGCTTCTGCTGCTTTTTTTTTTTTTTTAATTTTTTGTTTTTGTTCTTGTTCTGTGGCAAAATGGGGCATGCAGAGGAGGGAAGCTACAGCAAGGGAATTACATAATTCAGAGGCTTCCGGAAGAGTTGATGGAGTTACATAGCTCTCTCCTAATTATTTCCCTCTTGGGCTTCAATTACATGTTAGAAACTTTCGGGCACTCCACCAATTCATCATCTTCAAATTCCCATGGATTATGAAAATCTAAGGGCCTGAACCCAAAGCTTAACATTGTTCTAGTGCCAGCAGAAGGCTTAAAGGATTATATCCTGGGAGGCAGAAGGGGATATTTTCTGTTTTAAGAAAGCAAACAACAGCCTCAAATTTGGCTGGTATGACCTTGCTGGGAAATCTCCCTTAGCTCATCACTGTCAAAGGACAAATAGAATTTTTATTTCTTACGAGGGCATCAGGGGCTCGTTACATAAGGCAAAGGCCATTGCTGAACAAAATTATTATTTTCTCTGTTTGAATGACCACTTTGTGTTAATTTTTTTATGGTGCTAATTTTCTTATTTTCCGTGTTTCCCCCTCCACTCCACCCTCTGCACTGGTGATTCTATTCAAGGGTCTCATGCATTTTCAGCAAGTGCTCTATCACTGAACTACATCCCCAGTTTTTATCCTGTTTTGATGTGTTCCTAGAAGGCTTGGGAGAAGTTAGACTATCATCTCCCAAAACGAAGGTTATGGACACACTTTATATAATATAGAACAGCTACAGAACTGCACCTCACACAGGAATATCAGATTCTGGTTACTGAAATTTTACTCACGTTCCAGTGCTCTGGTCAGAATCCTGATGGAAAATGCATGACTCAGTCCAAGATAGTAGGTGATGGGTGTTTAGGAAAACACTAGTGATATGGCTATGCTTGAAAATGCCAAGAGCTTTTCCCTTTTACTAATTGCCAGCCAGGAGAATGGGTGACTTTCAAAGTTAGTGGATGCTCTAGGAGGCAGCCACCAAGCAGAGAACTTTGCAGTTGTGTATACATGGTCTTCTAGTCGTCTTGATGTTTCCCCACTGGGCAAAGTCACATAGAAACCAGAGGGAAGGGAGACATAGGGTAACTAGCCAGTAGAGAACAGTTTTCTGATCTCAGCTGAGGCTAGATCTCATATTTGCTTTAATGTGATGACTGTTTTGTAGAGAAACAGAGAGGTTTCATAATGGTCCAGGGTCACATGCATAGAGGATCTGAGAAGTGGAATTTGAACCTGGTGAGACTCTAGTGCTGGGACTCATAGATTATAGGTAGTCTATTGTTGGTTCCTCTAGGCATAGACTACGTCAAGCAAGCATCCCAGAAGACCTCTACGTAAGTGTTTACCTCAGGCTCACTCTTTTTTTTATTGATTTTTTATTGAGCTCTATATTTTTCCCTGCTCCCCTCCCTGCCTCTACCCGCCCTCCTTCAACCCTCCCCCAATGTCCCTATGTTCCCAATTTACTCAGGAGATCTTGTCTTTTTCTACTTCCCATGTAGATTATATCTATGTAGGTCTCTTTTAGTGTCCGCATTGTTGTCTAAGTCTCTGGGATTGTGGTTTGTAGGCTGGCTTTCTTTGCTTTATGTTTAAAAACCACCTACATGTGATAATTGTCTTTCTGTGTCTGAGTTACCTCACTCAAAATAATGCTTTCTAGCTACATCCATTTTCCTGCAAAATTCAAGTGTCGTTATTTTTTTCTGCTGTGTAGTACTCCAGTGTGTAAATGTACCACATTTTCCTTATCTCATGCTCACTCTTATCAGCAGTACATGGGAATGTTCATGTGCCAAGGGGTTGAAGTTGTTTTGCTTGCTTCATTCAGGATAAATTCCCTGCTGCACAGTGGAGTGGGCTCTACTTTTTTTTTTTTTTTAAAGATTTATTTATTTATTATGTATACAGTGTTCTCTCTGCATGTATGCTTGCTGGCCAGAAGAGGGCACCAGATCTCATTACAGATGGTTGTGAGCCATTATGTGGTTGCTGGGAATTGAACTCAGGACCTCTGGAAGAGCAGTCAGTACTCTTAACCTCTGAGCCTTCTCTCAAGCCCCCATTTTTTTTTTATGATGGATGAATCTACAGAGAAGCCATAGTGTATCAGGTTCTGCCTTGCCCCATTAGGGTGCATTTTCAGAAACCCCCTGCTATTGTGATGCCCCACCAATTGCTATTGTTTCAAGCCCAGGTTCTCATTTCTCTAGCCTGAAAGGAGTTTGGAGCTCCAGGCCTCAGTCATGAGTGGGTGGAGTAAAGGGACCCAGGAGGCAGAGTCTTGATTTTCCCGCTTCTACCCCTATGCATGTCCTCACCAGATCCCCACATTGACTCTCTCTGGAGTCTGAAATCTTTAAGTGACGTTCCTCCAGCTGCCTCTCCTGAGTAGGAAAGGCTAGAAGTTTCCATGGCCTTTGTTTTCTACCATCTTCCTTCAAGTCTCAAATCTGTGCTGCCTTGCGTTGTCCCCAACAGAGGTCAGGGCAGACCAGACCTACAGATGTCCTTATTTGTTGACTCAAGCTAGGTAAAACCCAGACTATCCAGCAACAGGATCCAGTTAACAAAGGACCACAAAGGGTTGATTGGACATGTGGAAGGAGACCAGTTAGGTAGCAGGATATTCAGAGGCTAATTTAATGACCACCGAAGGAAACAGAGGTAGAAAATACCAAAGAGCAAGTTGTCATTGGCATGCTGTCTGGAAAGTGAGGAGGTATGCTGAGGTAAGCAAGGATTTGGGGAATGAGGAACTGGGGCAGATTCTCAAGCAGCTTGAAGCTTTTACACGCAGTTGGCAAGCTGTCCTCAAACTGCTTGTCCCTGCTCAGATAAAAATGAACCAGAGGAACAGCTTGTGGCCTTAAACTGGTCACAATGCTAAAGGGTAAAGTGATGACAGCAAAAACAATTGTGCCTTCCTGACCCAAAGTTGATGAAGGCTAAAGGATAAACTTGTGTTGATAAATACGTTTGGCTACCCACTTCCTCAAACACCTCCAACAGGCCATTCATCTGCGGCAAAGCTGCACCAACAGAACAGGGTGCCCTTAATTATTTCTTCCTATGAGGCCTGAATGGGCAGAGGTGTGGTTTTTTGACTCAGGCTCATGCTATCCTGGGCAAAACACACTTATTATATCCACTCCAGTAAGAGCCTTAGTAGATGGGTTCTGTGCAACCCAGCCTTTGTTGCTTCCTGGTTTGCTCCTTTGGCCTTTGGATAAGGTCACTCTCTTCCCCTGCATTCTGGTTTTGTTCCAATATTAGTATATGTGCTGCCGAAACAAGCATGTGTTCATCAAAACTCTCTAATCACTCTCCCGGTTTCCCATGGTCCTTTGGGAAGATACTAGAGAAGAGTTACCTTTTACCTGAGGACCAAGGTGATTTTCCAACTGTCCAGTACCAGTCTATGCTCAGACATTGCTCTCCATGTCTGTCCAACGAGGGCTAAGGAAATAATAATTATCTCGCTTATTATGAACTATTTGTGGCTTTCCAAATATTTTTTGAAGTCATACTTTATACCTTGTTTATGGAGAATAGCTTCAATTTCCAGTACAGGACAATAAATCTGTATCTGTTCTTCAGGGGGAAGGAGTCTTAAAACATTACTTGGGAGACTGGTGGGGATGGTTCACTGGTTAAAGAGCCCTTACCAATCTTCTAGAAGACCCTGGGTCACTTGGCTCCTAGAAGCCACATAGGGTGACTCAGAACTTTACAGTCACCTGTAATTTCAGCTCTAGTTACAGGACCAGGCACTTTCTTCTGTCTTTTGAGGACACCTGTATACATGTGGCACCCCCACCTCACACACACACAACACACACACACAACACACACAGACCACACATATATTACACACACATACACATACCACATACGCATATACCGCACACATACCACACACCCCCACATACACTACACACACACCTACACCCCCCACATACTCCACACCCCCCACACCCTACCACACACACACAACACACCTACACACACACAATCTTTAAAAAATGGCATTTGGTTCATTTCTCTGTCTTTGGTACAGTCCATCGTACAAAAGGTATATTTTTTATTTCAAAAGAATAAAACATTCTAATGTTTTTTGAATGAGCATGATTACCTAGCTTTTTAGAATCTTTATCTACATAAATTTATATATTTAAATCCAACTACTAAAAATAATCTTATTTTTTCTTATGAATTTTAGCAAAAAGTACCATTAGCTCCCATCTAGCCATCACCCAGACTCAATAACGACCAGAACGTTGCCAAGCCTGATTTATCTATTTCTATCAGAAAACATTTCCCCTTAGGATCTGTGTTACTAGAACTTGATTATTTAAGTCTCCTGACATGGTGACATCAGCGTCTTTGCAGGGGTGAGGTTTTCATATACTTCTTGAATATACTTATTCCATGGTGCTCACTTATCTTATTTAAATCTCAGCATACTATTAAGTTTATGGTGAGATTATTCTGAAGTAAATGCCAGGCATTGTGTCATAATAAGGCCACACACTGTGATATGTATCTATAAACATTTCAGTGTTGGTTTTGGCTTCCACAGTGTGATGTCAATAAATATTTTTTGACATAATAGCCATCACATGGTTAAATAATTCCACCATAGGATCTTTGCATATTGTTTCAGTTGAGCATATTTATGAGGAGAGATAGAAAGTCTTTAGAGTTAGTTCTTGTGTGTGAAGATCTCTTTGAAGCATGGCTGAGAGATGGCCAGGTTATACCTTTAGGATAAAACTGGAAAACAGCGCAACATCAGTGGTTTCTCCAGGCTGCCAGGTTGTTTCCCCAACAAATTTGACAAATTCTTAGTGAGGGTCATCTCAGGCCCCTTCCTTGCACTCTTCTTACGTGGCCCTACATACATGCTGTTTCTTCACTGTTGGGAGATGAGCCCAGATACCGGATGCAGGCTCAAGGGATTGCTGTCAGTCTGAGGCAGATGCCCAGGACGGTTCTGGCAAAAAAAAAAAAACACCTGTCACCCATTGGATGCTGACATCCCTAAATCTGGATTTTATGCAATGGGGACCAATCATCGCTGTGTGAAGCTTTTCTCTTCCCTAGTCCCTTTCTCTGAAACTAGAAGATACCACATAAAGCAGCTGTGGCATGAAGCAAATACATAGAACAAATAGATCGAACTTTCACACCTTGTTTCTATAGCTGATCCTGAAGGGTGGAGATTCCTGGGGGACCGAAAAGTGTCAACAGCTTGGAGCCACTTCTAAAGTGAATTTGGATACTGGGCAACACTTATGACCTTAGATTGGACCAAAAATGGTGACTGCTGTGCAGACCAGACTCAGCACGGAGCCCTTCTCAACAGAGACTCTTTATTATTCTTATATTAATGTTTCCTGGTATCTTCATTCTGCTTTATCTGAAAACAAGTTTGTTTGTTTGTTTGGTTGGTTGGTTTTTACCTTTATTGTAATAGAAAGAAGAGTATACATCCATTGTACATATCTCAGCTGAACCAACTAGAGCTTCTATTTCATGCTCAGAGATATTTTCTTTAATCCCAGCACTCAGGAGGCAGAGGCAGGAGGATCTCTGTGATTTCAAGGCCAGCCTGGTCTATAGAACAAGTTTCAGGACAGGCTTCAAAGCTCCACAGAGAAACTCTGTCTCAAAAAAACAATCCAGTGTGAGACCTGGTTGCCCGGGGACAGGCTTTACATCAGTTGTCTATGCTCTGTCCAGTTATTTACAGATAGAGGCAAAAGAAGGTAGGGAAGGACTGTAGAGAAAGGTATTGGGATTGGAGAATAGTCCTTCTTGAGGGCTTGGGGGAGTGGGAGGGTGGAGATGGAGGAAGGGTGGTTATTGGAGAAGGGAATAAGATATCTACATTAAGGGAGCCATTTTAGGATTGGCAAGAGACTTGTCTCTAGAGGGGATCCCAGGTGTCCACAGGGATATCCCCACCTAGGTATTTGGGCAGCAGAGGAGAGGGTCCCTGAACTGGCCTTGTTCCATAGTCACGTTGATGAATATCTTGATCATCACCATAGAAATTTCACCTGATGGATGAAGATAGAGTCAGAGACCCACATCCACATCAGAACAAAGGACTGAGCTCCCAAGGTGCAGTCGAAGAGCAGAAGGTGGGAGAAGATGAGCAAGGAAGTCAGGACCGCGAGGAACTGGCACATCAACTGAGACAGTGTGCCTGATCTACTGGGAGCTTATCAAATCCAGCTGGACCAGGACTGAATGAGCATATGACATAACCAGACTCTCTGAATGTGACTGCCAATGGGGACAGACTGAGAAACCAATGATAATGGCACGGGGACCTATCTCTTCTGCATGTATTGGCTTTAAGGGAACCAAGTCTATATGGATGCATATCTTCTTAGGCCGGGATGGAGGGGGAAGGGCCTTGGGCTTCCCACAGGGCAGGGTACCCTGCCCCCTCTTTAGGAAGCAGGGGGAGGGAGGAGGGATATTGGGGGAGCGGGAGGGCCTGGGACAAGGGGAGTAATTGCAAATTTCTCTTTTAAAAATAAAAAAGAAAAAAAAACAAACCAAAACAAAAAAAAAATGTCTGTCATATCTCTACCAACACCATAGCAGGTAACTTAGGCATCAATTTACTAAAACAATTAGTTGAGGCTCAGAGTTATTTTGACATCTGGATGTCAAAACCTGGGTTTTGTTGTTGTGCTTGTTTTAAAGTACAATATGTTCATGAGTTCTTTGAGAACTTCATGCATTCATAGATTACATTTTTATCATATCCACTTCAATTTCTCCCCTAGCTCCTCTCATCCACCCTCCCTCCTGTCCCACTGTGTGTACTCTCTTTGAAAAAATTAACAAACCAAGACCAAATTTATGCTGCCTGTATACTGTTGCTGGGCCATACACTGTAATAACAACTTGCCAGGGAACACTCCTTAAAGAAAAGTGGCTCTCCCAGACAGTCCCCACCCACTGTCCTTAGCTCCTCAATATGGTGGGCCCCTCACCCCCACATGCTGGAGTGTTGACTGGCTTATTCTTGTGCAGGTCTTATGCGGCAATCTCAGCTGCTGTGAGTTCCCAACAACAGTGATCATATGGTATCAAGAAGACACTGTTCAGCCCCTGTCCTCTTTGATCCCTGGATTTTACCATGCTTTAACCTCTACTTCCACCATGGCCCCAGAGAGCCTGGGAAGAAAGAGGTGTTTACATATATATATATATATATATATATATGTCTGGTTGGCGGGAGCTGGGCACTCCACCAGCATACTTCTTCTTTGCAGTTTGATGAGTTGGAGTCTCTGCCTTATCCAGGTCCAATGCTCAAAGAAACTTCTGCGATGACAGACCCTAGATTTGAAGGCAGTTCTGTATGAATCCTAAGCTCACAGTCCTGCCAAGCTCAGCCTACATTCTTACCGCCTTAACACTAACACATCTATTCAGTAGTTGCCTCATTATGGGAACCTGAAGAGTTTCTATTTTTATAGAGTTTATCCTTATAGGAAACAGAGGGTAGTGATTTTCATGTTTCCATGTGTAGAGAATCGAATCAATTTAACCACTGGGTTTCAGCCAAAAATTTAGGAAAATGTTCTCTTAGAGTCCAAAGTTGATAGAAACCTTGTCGCGTATATCTGTGGCAAGCATACTTTCTGTAATCAATAATAATATAATATGATAAATATAATAATATCATAAATATTTTAGGCTTTGTAACACACATGACACTCTTCTCAACTACATACTTAATGCTGTTGCTCTAGTCTGAAAGCAGGTGTCTCAGTAAAATTTTCTGTATGAAGACCAAAATTGTAGTTTTAAGGAATTTCTACTTTATAAACACTATTTTGGGTTTGAGACTTTTTAAACATATAAAGTCATCCTCAGGTCCCAGGTCAAATTTGTGCAGTGGGCAATACACACATGTATATGCTGAAAACAGTGCCAGCTCTTACTATCATGGAACTGGCCATCGGGAGTTACAGACAACAAATTACATGGTTGCACCAGAATTTTCAAGACTACAGTAGTGATAACGGGTAAGAAAAAAAAAATCAAACAGCCCTGGGTGTATGCTGCAAGGGGAGTTGATCAAGTCTGAGAGTCAGATTAGAGAAATCCCCCATCTGTAATCTGTTAGTCGTCCAGTAAGCTTTATCACTTGAAATCAATATTACTGACCCCAGCCGCCACATGGTACCCATGGCTGTGTCAAGCCAGCCTGTCTCCAGAGCCAGGAGAGTTCACATAGAGAAGAAGCCAACTGACGTTCATTGCCTGAGCTTTATCACATTCCTAACAAGCTGTCTTTCTAATGTACACAGGACCATATTGAGTTTCAATCTGGTACCTTGAACCCCTAAACTCCATCTAGCTGCTTTAGCTTCCTGTTCTAATCCTTATTAATAATTCTTACTTAGTTCTTTCATCCAGACAACTGATAAAGATGGTTGTCTCCAGAGTAAGATTTCCTTCCTTTACACAGGAGCACAGTTCTGTTTCAGTTCTAAAGATTGTTCATTCTCTTTTCATTAACCAGAAGAGCAGTGAGTCGTCATACATCAGCATGCACCAGGATTGGTTCCTAGAACCCCTGTGGATACTCAAATCCCTAGACACTCAAATTCTTTACATAAAATGGTGTATTTGCAGAGAGTTTTCATATATCCTCCCATGTATGCTAAATAAGCTCTAGATTCCTAACAATACCTAATAAAACATAGATGCTGTGTAAGTAGTTGCTCCAGTCCATTAAGGAATAGTGATTTTTACACATTTTTTTTCTAAACAGTTTAAATTTTCAGATAACTGAATCTGGAGGCACAGAACCCATAAATATAGGCTCATTCTTTTGTTCCTGAAGTAATGCTCAGCCCAAACATCTGGGTCAGAACATCCTTAGGACTATGGTAGGATGCCAGAGGTATTCTTCAAGCACCAAACGTTTGTTACAGATGACTCTGAAATGACTGGAACTCTTTAAATGTCCAAACACTCAGAGGTATGTTTGTAAATATTGGACACGGCACCAGAAAAAAAAAAGCTCAAAATTTGTTCTGAAAGTTCACTTATAAATATTCTAGGGTTCCATGACTTTCAGTATAACAGGGGGATAACAAGGCCTCCGGTACATATTTAGAGGAGCAAGGCTCATAAGAACTTTTCCTATTAAATTGGAGCATCTGTGACTTCTTTGATAATAAACGAAGTGGTGTAACTTGATTAGCTGATTTGTGTGCCCACTAGCACATGTAAGATTCTAGGTATAGACCCAGAAAATATAAAGAAAACCATCAATTAAATGTATTTGGATTATTGTAATTGTCTCACGGAGTGACAATTTTTAAAAGGACAAGACAGTCTTTGAGAGCTTTCCCATCAAGAGGTGGGGCTCAATCCTTTCTCTTCCAGTTTGGTTGGGCTTATGACTTGCTTGTAACCAAAAGAATGTCACAGGAGCAATACCATGTTACTTCTAAGTCAAAGTCAGTTCCTTTCCTTGAGCTCTCACTGAATTATCAACTTTGGGGAAGGTAGTAGGTAGGTACCATGTAAGAAATCCAACTACCCCTGCTCAATGTGCTGTAAGTCACAGGCAGGGACTCCAGAAGTGAGCCCCAGCTGGGCTCATCTGATAGCCTTGACCACCTGCTGCCAGCCATCAGTGTGAAGCACCCCAGAGACTCAACCCAAGCAAACCTTCAGATGATTACAGTCCAGCTAACATCTGATTGCAATCACACAGAGCTCCTCAGAGATGATTTCTAGGTTCCAGTGTTGGTAGACTCTCGAACCACAGAACCAAAGGCAAAATAAGATAATCAAATCTGCTGAGTCTGGGGAACAATTGGTGACACCACCTAAATACTGGGAACGGTATGCAGAGCTATATTCATAACAACCTGTGAATATGATTCTAACTACACCAAGGTGGAGGAACCAGTGGTAAAACAATAGTTTACAATGCTAAATGTACGCATGTTGATTTTGGCTTATTGGTGTCACCATAAGGAGTCAAAGAGGAGCACAATGGGAAGAGTGAGCTGAGGAACAAGCATTGAGACTGTGGAGCTAGCTGTCAAGGACTGCACTTCTATTTGGAGCATGTAATAGCCTCAGCAGCTTATCAGTATCAGGCAAGGCCTGTCTTACTCTTCTACGGATACATGATAAACCCAATGAGTTTCCTAGCTGCCATTCACACACAGTCCCTTCAATACAGAATATTCACTTCTGGTCACCACAATATGTGGTAGCTTCTTCCCAGCAGCAACTGTTTACCCCTGCACTAGGAGCCCAGTGGGGTTCATGAAACTCAGTTCAATTATTGTACTTTCTACTCAAAAGTCTGTCCAGTTTCATGGACGGAGAACTCAGTCCCACAAGGCTGCCTCTGGATCCAGACACAAATTACAACTTGACAGAAATAATATCCTTCACTGCAGATAAAAAAAGCACAAGCCTAACTGTCACGGCCCCTTCCTTGTGTTCGGTTAATTTGCTAGAGAACCCACAGAAACGGCTAGCATTTGCCCATTTATTGCTGAAGAATATAACAAACAAAGGACACAGATAATCTGCTTGAGAGAAGGCATGTTGGGCGGGAAGTATTTTGGAAGGAGCTCAGAGCTCTTGTGCCTTCTCTAGCTACTACCCCTCCAGCTAACTAACTTGTTCAGCTGTCCGGAAGTTTCCCAAACACAGTCCCTCAGGTCTTTATGTAGGCCTCATCCCTTAAGCATGATTGACTAAGCGATTGGTCATTATTGGTAAGCTCCACTGTCAGCTCTTCCCCACACCCTAGAGGTTGGGTGCTCCTAAACTTCTAATTATGTCCTGGTATTTCTGTGACAAGCCCTCATCCTGGAGCTACATAGATATCCCTAACTTCTGTTCATCTCATGAGCATACAAAAGAAGCCTCTAATTCCAGAATGTGCTTAGAACTGTAGGCCAGAAAACGGGGTGGAAGACTAAATAATATTCTACCCTCTCACACCTTCCAGATGTTATCCACAGAGTGTGAATCATCCTGAATGGTAAAAACCACTTTATAATGTATAGTCTGCCATGATAAAAGACAGAAAGAGGTCAACCAGGCAAGAGATGTGTTTTGTCACAATATACCCATTAAAATCCCATTTGTGCAAGAAGTGTTTTAACCTGAGTGACTAATTAGCAACCCATAAGTAAATCAAGATGGTTATTTTTCCAAGAAAATGTTTGAGATGTAATTCATTAGTTGGGGTCCCTGAACTCTGAGGGATCCATCATTGAGGAACATTTAATTTTATTAATGTATTATATGCAATTATTTTTTACCAAAATATATTACATAGAGCATATTATAAAATATATGCTATACCTAACATAAATAATGACTCTACCATGTTTAATACATACAGTATTATGTTTAGTGAACATTTTTTGTAAACACTATGAGAAGTACAACCAAATTTGAAACATCCAGTTCTCCTAGACCTTTAAAGATAACCATCATTCTGACTTCCAACATAACAGGTCAATTTAACTTTTAAGAGACAGGGTCTTGTTTTGTAGGCCAGGCTGGTATCTTTCCTCATTGTAACCAACTTTGAGTTTACGGTTAGGAAGAAACACAAAGGGAAGGAAATAGAGCTCCTAGAATATTCTAGAAGTTCAGAATGCCAGTATCTCACTATTCTATGAATAAAAGGTAAATCTCTGTGAGGAATTAACCAGAAATTGTTACTTGTTGATCGTTAGTCAAATCATGAGATGAATGTTTCCTGGTTATAAACTGGCCGTCTATGGGTGACAATTTTAGTGCTAAGCCCCATCGTCACTGGCCAGAAGATTTAGTGACTTGAAGGAGGTCATTAACATGGTAGAGGAAAGACCACTGCTGCATTTTAGGACCAACATTTTTTTTTCTTCAGAAAATGTAGCTGCCAGTCAGATTCTCAACCATGAGAGATGAGGAGTACAGTGAACCCATATTCCAACCTAAAGCATAGTACAAGCTCAAGAATCCTAACAGAATGGGTTCTGCCCTATACTTCAATTCCTCATTAAGTCGGATGATACACTATAGGACAGCTCATGTTAATAGTAGAGACAGGAGCAAGGTTTGGTTCATTGGCATAATTGAATGCTATATGACAATGAAAAGTATAAAGCTCAGTTAGATCTGGCAACATGTTTTAATTTCCCAAACGTAGTAAACAGACAACCAAAACCCCAAAACCATGTGATGTCTGTGTCTCTTTCTGAAAGGCTCTAGAACAGGGAGCATGATGGTGGGTGCCTGTACTCCTACTTGGGCAAAAGGAGAATAGACTGAGCCTGGCAGGGTTTTAAGACCAGCCTGAACAACATAGAAACACTCTGCCTCTTGAAACCACAACAGAGCAAAGCAAAAGAGATGAAAATAATCTACAATGTTAGACGGTCAGACGGCTGCTTTCGAAGGTTAAATCTGATCTGACGAACTGGGTGACTTGGATTCTGCTTCCTTCAGTGCTGATCTTGCATAAAAACCTCACAAAGCTTTTCATTAATTTTTGGTGTGCATATACTATATATGTCAAACTCATGTCACATATATGTGCATATATATGTATGTGCATATGCCGGTGAAGTCTTCAGTTTTTAAAAGAATCAATAAACTTTTTAAAAAGACTTCTTGGAAGACCCTCAGAATTTATAGATTTTCAACACATGAATTATATATCTTTGAAAAAAATCCATCTTGGGTATTGGCATACGTTGTCATTTATAGCCAGTTTTTAATGGATGTATGTCTGGTTGGACATAGGCCCAAGGAGTCAAACTTTTTATTGAGACACCTGTCCTTTAGAAACATTAAAAAGAGCTATCATTTTGGCTTCTGTCTGGGCCACACCACCTACTTTTCATTTTCCTAAAGACACTTCCTCTCTATTCACATTTCAACAAGTTTAGGAGTCCTTGTGCAATTCATTCTTTCTAGAACTTAACATCGTAAAAGTTGTTCTGGCAGTAAAGACGTTAGGGAAAGTGAAATCCCACTCTCGAATTGGATTTGCTCCCCGAAATATGGATGTAATATTTTAAAGGATGGCAAGACACACACATGCCTTTAAGAAGGCCACTGTCTGGAAATGGAAGCCAAGGAGGCCCATAAAAAAACAGATACATGCAAGACAATGCTGCACAGATGGTTTTTTGTTGTCTTTCAATGAGGGACAATAGTGGGGAAAGTCTGTATTGAATCCAAGAGGCTACCGGACAGTTCCTAGTGGTGGCAATCCCCCATTGTTTCTCTACTACAACACACATAAAATGAATGGATCTTTCTAAAGCATTAGGATTGAATTTCAAGATGGAAAGTTATTTCTTCCTGGAGGATGTGGAAAAGGGACTGTGGTCCTATTCCCTCAGCCAAGGGAGAAGAGTTCCCCAGAACTAGTTCCTGGGGTGAAAAGGGCCTCACTTTCTACCATTTGCCATCACATGGATGGATCTTCTGAGGAGGTAAAGGCAACGGGGAAGGAGCAGCTTCCACCTCTATCTTCTTTTCTTTAGAGTCTGTATGAGTCAAGTTGACAATGGTGGCCATACTTCATCTTTCCCCTCCTCCAGCCAGTGTGGAGGTAAAGAGACTATAGAGTCTGGAGTAAAGAGACAGGAGGCTCTGGAGTACACTCTTGAGAGCAAGAGATGTAACAGTGGAGGAGTTTAGATGAGGTCTCATTAGAGTAGAGAGTGCCATGCTATGTCACCAAGCCCTTGTGAGCATCACTACAGGAACTATAGGCACCTCACTGGGAAGGAAATACATCAACATAAACAGGAAAATCATACCACATCATGTAAGATGGCCTCTCCACCTCAACTCCATTCCCTAAATGCCATCCCTGAGTGATCACTGGCTGTTTTGCAATCATCCTAGTGACCTTTGTATTTCTGTAGCATGTTCAGTGTTGTGGATGGAGACATTGCTCTTCACAATGCAGATTATCCTAGATATTAGTTCCTGGGATGAGCTTGCTGGAAAGTCAGACTGGAGTTACATTCTGAGGTGTTTTCTTTTCACTCTTAACTCCCAGAAGCCTCAGGACCACACCCTTTCACAACAGGGACCAAGAGTTCATTTTGTGCTTCTGGAAATATCATTCTTTATTTTTGTAAGTGCTCTAAGAGCTTCTAAATGTGCTACCTGACACTTTGCTTCATTTTGTAAATTCATTGGAATCTCCTTGTAAAGATGTACTGAAATGTGTGCGTGTGTGTGTGTGTGTGTGTGTGTGTGTGTGTGTATGTATGTATGCATTAATATAAGTTTGCAACATGGTTTGTAACAGTAATATAGTAGTACTGTGGTCCTTAAACCTGGACAAAGAGAATCTGTTGAAAAAAGTAAGCAATTAGCAATTTTTTTAAAAAATTAAAAATTAAAAAAATTAAAATTAAAATAGAAAAGTAAGCAATTAGCAATTAGCTTAAAACAGAAGGTAAGTATAACTCAAAGCGGTGGATTTGGTAAGCTAGTACTGTTCCTACTCTTTATCTTGCATAAATATCAAAGCTCTATGTGTCAAGATCTCACCGCTTCTTCCCAGTGTGTCAGTGTTGAGGTGGTGAAGCCTTAAAAATATGAAGTCCAGTGGAAGAGAAAAAGGTACTGAGACCCCAGCATGGCCATGGTTCATGCTGACATCATTAGGTGAGGTAGCTCTTGCAGGAATGAGTTTTTAGGAAGCTAGTCCACCCTTTCTACACACGAGTACCTCTCCCCTTTCTCCAATAGCTTTCAACGCAACCAGAGGGCTCTCAAGAGGACATAAGTACCATGAGTCAAACAAACCTCTTTATGGAATAGCCAGCCTCAGGAGCTCTGCCATAGTGTTGCCAAATAGACTAGGACATGCTCACACATTTTCTCTCGTGGATGTCTCTGTAGTTAGGAAAAAAAGCAATAATTAATGCACTTGATCTTACTTTAACTAGAAAAATTCACCTGAAAGAAATCAAGGAGCCTTGGAAGACTTGCATTTATATGATTTTTATAGCTACTGACAATTTCTTTTCTTTTCTTTTTTTTTTGGTTTTTAGAGACAGGGTTTCTATGTGGCTTTGGAGCCTGTCCTGGAACTAGCTCTTGTAGACCAGGCTGGTCTCGAACTCACAAAGATCTGGCCTGCCTCTGCCTCCCGAGTGCTGGGATTAAAGGCATGCGCCACCATCGCCCAGCCTGACAATTTCTTTGACATGACAAAGGCTATGCATGATTTTCAAATTTTGTACAGGCACTGCTCACTTACAGACTTACTTGGTACCTTCTATGAGTTGTATGTTGGGTATAGGAAGGGATGGCACAGATGCAGCTTTGTCCTCAGCATTCACAGCCTGGCAGAGCTGTTTGCCTGTAGTAAAAAGGGTTGTTCCCATCAGTGTTTCCTCATTAATCACAATAACCTTGGTTTGCTTCAACAGTCCTGTAACACATTATCATAAAGTGTATCAGTTTAGATAACCACTTATTGGTGTAGGAGGGTCCTTCTGTATTTCTGTTGCTTTCATTGATTGAATAATGCCTTGGCCTTTAGATAGGGCAGCCCTTAGGTGGGTGGAGTAGACAGAACGGAAGGCTAGGGGAAAGAAGGCACTGGGGCAGATGCCATGTTTCTCCGGCCTGACATGAACATAGGTTAGAATCTTTCCTGGTAAGACCACTACCTTGTGGTAACACACACACAGACTATTAGAAATGGGTTGAAGATGTAAGAGTTAGCCAACAAAAGGCTAGATAGAACTAATGGCCAGGCAGTGATTTAATTAATACAATTTCCATGTGGTTATTTCGAATGTAAGCTAGCCCAGCAGCTGGGAGCCAGGCGGGATGAAACAGAGGGCCCATGCTCCTCTCAGGTGCTAGGAACACAGCCTGCGCTCATTGCAACAGTTTGATGAAAAAGGGGAAATGGTGTAGGAGGGTCCTTCTGTATTTCTGTTGCTTTCATTGATTGAATAATGCCTTTGCCTTGGTAGGCGGGGTAGATAGGATGGAATGCTGGGAGGGAGGAAAGTGTGGCAGATGCCATGCTTCTCCTGCCCAAGATGGATGTAGGTTAGAAATCTTCCGGTAAGACCACTACCTTGTGGTGACCTACAGACTATTAGAAATGGGTTAAAATAATGTGTAAGAGTTAGCCAATAAGAGGCTACAACTAATGGGCCAGGCAGTAATTTAATTAATACAATTTCCATGTGGTTATTTCAGGTATAATCTAGCTGCAGTGAGACACAGACCTCTGCACCAATTACTACAACTTATTTTTGCACACTGTTTTATGGGTTAGAATATAAGGTGGGCCATCTTGTATTCTCTCATATGGCTGAAGTACAACTTGAGTGGGGCCATAGTTGTGCAAGTTTGGACATCCCAAATAGTTCCTGTCATGGGGATACAATGCAGATTATCAGCCCAGGCTTGTGTGTTTGAGGGGGTACACTTCCAAATGCCCTTTCCAGCACCATGTTTCTGGTAAAAGTGGCTCCCCAAAACAATCATTTTATGAGAAACAGCAGAAGTAGCTCAGCCTTTCTGGACCTACCTTTGAAGTTCCCAGCATTCTTTCTGCTGCATGCTCTGGATTATATGTAAACCAAAAAGGTTGTGCTAGGTTCAAGTGGTGGTGGTGAGGGGGAGCATTGAATTGCTCCATTAATGGGAGCTGCATCCCAAAGTTTGATCACGCAACATCTGGTATAACAGGATTTATGGAACCATTTGAGGGCCTAGGAGAGAGAAGCCAGAAGCTATGCTTGAATGTGACTGTGGGATTTGGGTCTCTATCAACAACGCCTCCTTCAGCTTATTTCTCGGGATACTTGTGAAAAACCTATCAGAAACTATCCTTCTCTATGTAGCCCATTCCTTATTGGGTTTCTTCACAGGGGCTATGGGGCAAAACCTGTGATGTTATAGCCAGTACTCACTTTATTTAATACTGTGGTCTATTGGAAAAGGGAAATTTTGTTCTAAGCAGGGATTTCTTTGTTCAGATCAACCAATGAAGAACCAAAAATTAGTATATTTACAGTTTTAATAGCGGAAGATTTAAGGTTATTGTAGCATCAGGAGTCACATATGTGTGGCTCCCTAGGACCCAGTTCTCAAGCATAATTGTCAAGTTCCTAATCCATGCCTACCTGTAGCTTTTCTCAGTTGATGCTTAGACTTCTCTGTCATTGGCTCCTTCCACTCTAGCAGGACTTTTATTAGAAAGACTCTCAGGCACAGCTTTGAATATTCAGGTTAAGAATATTCCTGTTAGGCATAGAGGCTACTACTAACCTAACTGGAAGCAGTGATATTACCATCTCACCTTTCCGCAGCCACCTCCTCAGGATGCTTCCTCTGGCTTGTCCACATTCCAGTGGGTCTTGCTCACTAGCTCAGCTCAGAGGAGCTAGGAGCTAGGTCTATTTCTCATCACCAGACAGAAGAAGACCCTCCAGAGTCTTTCCTCCACTGACAGCTTTTAGTGCATAGCAATCACTGACATCTTTCCATAGTCACATGAGTGACTAACTGGCTCCTGTATAGGAGTCTGGTCTGACTGCCTTTGGATTGGCCCTATGGATTGGGCCAATTGCTTCATGCTTTCAGAGAGTGGCTTTCAATATTGATCAAGACTCTCAGAAAAATACAATTTATGGGATGATTCCCAGATAAATATGCAACTAAAAACTTCATGAAATAATGTTTAGCTTTAATTTTTTGCAAGGAGTTGGGATACTGTTAAATATTATTTGTGTTTGTGCTTGTGTGTGTGTTTTGTGGCGATTATGAGCTAATAAGTCAATACCATGGATTCAATCCCCACACAGTTAGGCCATAGACAGCTGAAACAATCTCTTCCCCCTCCATACACAATACACACACGCACGCACACACACACACACACACACACATACACACACACACACACACACACACATACGCGCGCACGTGCGCAGAGTTAGGCCATAGACTACCTTTACCCCAGTTAGACCAATTTATGTCAAGTTATATCTACTTAATAACTAATAACTTCCTTAGACACAGTTTGGAAAATCACCAAGTGCCAAAGGATCTAGAAGGACTTCAGGATCAGTCAGAAACTGATCTAGACTCTTCACATCTATTGCCAGCTTAGCTTTCACACACCTCTATGGGGAGACTAATGGGGATTCAGTTCCCTTCCCTTCTGATGGAGGTGGGTCAGCATCATTCTGGATGACATGACTCTCTCCAACAGCTTAGCCTGGATCATCTAAAAAAAAATGGGTCATGTCTAGATAACTTACATTCCAGGATTCTTCTTGACTTCAAAAAGGACCATTTAGCATGACTCATCCAGGGATAAGATTCTACACAACAGGGGACTGAGGGGAGGTCAAATTTCGGTACAAAAAAATGATGACAATATTCAAATTTTCATTGTCTACTTACCTTGTGCCAGGCATGTTTCTAAATACTATATATTGTTAACTTATGCAGTTTTCAAAGCAATCCCATTCTACAGACGAAGAAACTAAGGCACCAGCAGGTAAGTAGTTTGTAACATGGTTAAGAAATGATGCCACCACTATATAAGCCCAGGTTTTCTGGCCTCAGATTTCAGTTTGCTCTGAGTAGTGTGGTACTTCCGCACACCTTTCAGAATAAGTTCTGAAGTGTGATTTTTTTCAGCCAATCTTCCACGACAATGACAGAACACCAACATAAACAAGTTAAATGAGGGAAGGTTTATTGGGTTTTGAGGGCCATCAAGTCACAGCACAGACTGCCTTGTAACTCTCTGTTCCACAGAGAGCTGCAGGAAGTCAGCATGGCCTGATTCAGGCTATGGTGGCTGCCCAAAGATGCAGGCTCAAGTTTTATTATAAACATGTTTTAGGGGGCAAAGCATTTTGCAGATCCCTAGATACAGATATTTTCAGCAGACATATGCGTTTTATAAACTTGAAACCCAGGAAAGAATGCACACCTCAAGTTGTGAGCAGTCCATGTCAGAAACAGATGAACCCATCTTTCTACAATGTCAAAGTTTATTGAATAATAATAAATTCACAAAGTACATTGGTTTGATTGGCAGGAATTTGCCAAATGGTCCAGATTATCTTTTAAGTTGCCTAAAGCAAAGTTAAGTCCTTTTATTCTAATTTTTTAAAATTATAATAGTTTGGCCAACCGTTTAGGTATCTTTCTAGCTAGCTCTTATATCTTAAATTAGCACATTTCTATTAATTTATGTATCATCACAAGGCTGTGGTTTACCAGTAAGGTTACAGCCTGGCATCTGTGTCCTTTGGCAGCTACATGGTGTCTCCCTGACTCTGCCTACTATTTCTTTCTATCTCTTCCAGCCTGGCTATATTCTGCCCTGCCATAGGCCAAAGCAGCTTCTTTATTAACTAATGGTAATAAAACATATTCACAGCATACAGAGGAGAATCCCACATCATTTCCCATCTTCTGTCTAAATAAAAAGGAAGTTTTTGACTTTAACATAGTAAAATTACATGTAACAAAAGAGGTAACAAGCAAAAATTACAGTTACAGTATTTCTTTCTGAGTCTAAAGTTTCATATTTAATTTATCTTTTATCATAACTAAGGAAAACCATAACTATTTGTCTTTAACTCCATCAAAGACCCCAAAATGATATAATATTTCCTAAGCAAACAGGAAGTGCAGTGTAAGCAAGTTCCAAAACTCTAGAATTAACAGAGACATCTTGCTGTCTGAATAGTTACCCAAAGTTCTTTTGTAGCATTGGGGCATTCATTTTCAGCCTATAGGCCCATAGTATCTGGCAGACTTTTCCATGAAGCAGAAATTTGAAAGACTGTTTTTCCCATATTGGTAGTTTGTCAGTCACAATCTTCTGTGTCCTGCAGAATGTCAGATTCCTCTGTGAAGCAGGAACCCGGAAATACCATCCCATCTTTTGGGAAGCTTAGCAGTCACTTTTCTATGGGTACTGCATGTCTAGTTCACACACTATAACATAAAGAAGTCTAGGTAAGAGCAGTTTCTTGCCCAAATGACTAGCTTTGTCACATTGAAGGCAAATTCTATAATGAGTTTCTTCAATGCCCATCAACCTCTCTGAAGTAATTGGTACTGCCAGAAGCAGATATGTCTCACTGTCAAGAAAAGTCTAAGTTCTTAAAACATTTTAAATGCCATATTCTGTAGGTCTTTAAAGTGTTGAAGATTATCTATCTAACTGAAATATATCATTATATAGCTAGAAAACCTAACGAATCTGACTATAATTTGCATCAATAAACCAAAGTCCATACCAATGTAAAGTATTCATCTCTATATCATTATCCCCCTTTAAATAAAAACAAACATTTATAAACAATCATTTTGGGAATTTGGGCATAGTTGTCTCCAAACTGCTTCCTAATGTTTGTTGAGTGAAGTATTTTTAGGGTTCACAGAGACCTTTCAGGGCAGGGGTATCTTTTCCATTAAACCACATTAATCTGAAAGGAATTCAAATGAAAGCAGAACATCTTTTCCAAATTAACATATCCTTAGACTCAAATTTTGAAATCAAGATACCTTTAATATATATATACATATATATATATGTATATGTATATGTTAGTTTAGCATCCCATACAATGAAATGTCTCTCTGTACTTAGCTTATTCACAGCCAAAAAATTTAAAAAACCAATAATACACAACAGCCAAAAAAATTCAAAAACCAATAATACACATAATCCAGGCTCTCTGTGCATTTTCCATGTTTACATGACTTATTTTTATTCTATTACTTTCTAATACTTAATTATCTTTACTCCTTTAATCTGTGACTTTTTGTACTCTTTCTCCTCTCTCATAAGTCCATGTACATTAATCAAATACTGTGACCCATTCAGATATCTTTTTTTTTGTTTACAGATTGTGTATCTGTAAACATTTTCTGACCAGGAGCACTTTTAAAATGGTAAGCAATTTGATTTCTGTGACCCTGGATATTGGCTCCACCTCTCTTAGCCTTTTAATATGGCTGAAATATGTTTACCACCGGTTCTACGATCCATGCTCATTGTCCCAGCTCCAGGGATGCAGATACTATGTCACCAGAAAGCAACTGTAGCACTTGGTTTACAAACCCCATTTATGCGCAGGACCTCCCAAAAGAGCCAGAGTTGCCATCTCTTAAAGAGGTCATACAGTTTTTGTTGCTAATGCTGAGTCAGGAAGCTTTCTCTTAAAGGAACCATGCCTCTGCTTGCTGCCAGCAAACAGAGTCTATCTGGAAAAAAAAAGTGGCTACCAAGAATCTCTGCTTGGCTTGTTTTTGTAGATCTAGAAGCCCACTTTTTAAGCTTTTTTAGGTTTTATATAGATCCATGCCCCAGACGGTGGGCACCATTTTGTAAACAGAGATGGTTCATTCCTTTCCCAGCTGCCCAGACAGACCTGAATAATCACACAGAAACTATATTAATTACAACACTTCTTGGCCAATGACTTAGGCATATTCCTAGGTAGCACTTACATCTTAAATTTACCCATTTCTAGTCATCTATGTATTGTTACTAGACTGTCACCTACCATTAATGCTCCTGCATGGCATCTCCCTTTTAATCTCCCTTTTATTTTATTTTTAACTACTACTGTTAGCTCTCATATCACACATTACAGGTCATACAGTAAATATGTTTACATATATATATATATGTAAGTTATAGAGGGTTAAAGAGGCTGAAATAGAGTTCAAAGAATATGAAGAGGCCTAAGACTTGGAAGCAGGAAGCTGATAGGTAGGCATGGTAAAAGAATCTATGGAGGGTAACAGACACTGCTGTAGGGTCAAATCATAGAATCACAGATTTGAGTCAAGCTTTGTGATTAGGTCAAGTCAAGTGCAGTAGTGAGATGCAGCACCAGGAGGCCCTGGAAGTGAATATCAAGACTCTTTCTAAACAGGAAAACTAGTGTACAAATATCTGGGAGACCCCATTTGGTCAAATGAGTAGACAGATGGGAGTTTAAATAGTCTCAATCAATAATGGGGGTATGTCAACCTGAAACTCCTGGGATAGATAGGTGTTCTCTGCCTGCTGGCCCTTTAGCATATATATCAAGGGATCAGATAACAGGTTGGTGAGGTCACTATTACCTTGGTGTCATAACTTTAAAAAACTGGAAGTTTTTTTGTGAAGAAACTGACATAGGAGTACCTCTTTTAGGAGGAGAGCCTTATAATATGGAGGGTCATGGTCCATCCTTAAAGTGAGATAGCTTTAAGCAAAAGTGGAACATCATACTTAAGGCAACATGACAGGGCTTTGAAGGGAAAGGAAACCTTTCAAATCCCGAAGAGGGGCTTCATTATAAGACATAACTGCCATGTACAGCACAGCAAGGATTCTTAAGGGGGTTGGAGGGAAGGAGGGAGGGAAGAAGAGAGAGATGGAGAGAGAGACAGACAGACAGAGACAAAGAGACAGAGAGAGCCTTGAAATCTCTAGGGAAGATATTATGTTTCTGGTTCTCACAAGTTTTCAAGGGTGTGGAAAAGCTTCCTACTACATATGACCCAATCTAAGTGACTTTTGGTATGGGGACAAGTGCTTGCTGGTCATAGTATAAAATTGCTTTTGTGCTGGATAGAAAGGTGGGAGGCTGGGCTTTCTTCTTCCTTCTAGGTCTTAGCCTTCTAGTCTTGCTTTGCTCTTCTAGGCCATAATCCATCCTAGTAGGGACTTGTTGGTTCTTTGTTCTAAAAAGCAGTCTGCATCTGTGTAGTCTATTTTCTTCTAGGCTGTTCTATCAGGTCTCTAAAAACAACCTATCTTAAAGCAGCAGGTCTATTATATATCAGGAAACCTTAGGTCTCTTCCTTCTCTCCATGAGGTTCAGAGGAGGGTGTGACCCTTTTCTTCAATCCGGTGTGTTTTGTAAGTTCCCAGGCCTGATTTCCTGATATGATTTGAACATATCCATTTGATTCCAATAAACTATGATACATTTAAAGTATGGCACTCTTTTTTCTTGTAGGAATAAGTCATTGAGAAGTCTGTGTCTTATGGGTAGTCCAGGGCAGGTGGTAGTGTTTATGTGTTCACAAAGGTGCACAGCCATCCTGTGTCTGCATTTAATTCAAAATTGAGTAAACGGTGCTTATAAAACAGTCTCTTTGAGCCAGGAAGAGCCTAGAAAAACACTGTTTTGAGAAATATCAAGTTACTTAGAGTAGGGGACAGCCTGATATTAATATCTAGAAATAAGACTGTATAATCTTTAACAGAATATTATAATACAGTTTGAATAAAGATTCTAGTTTAAAAATCAGTTGAAAATAAAAATCAATCAAGTAGAGAGAGTTTTATAAAGAGTAATGAAGTACTAAAGCAATCATAGGAATCATAAAGACACTTTCAAAAATATGATGAGAAGGATGTTCAGAGGAGTGAAAAGACCAGAGGTCAATGGGAAGGTAGATGTAAGTAAAGGAGTGTCAACCAGCAGGTCATACCTAGGATGGGTATAGAGAGCCAAAGGCAAAAAGCATCATCAGCCAGCTAAAGCATTCACCAACCCCTTAGGAGAAGCTGGACCAGTGAAGGCTGGAGAGTCGCTGAGAGAGGAGAAGGCAGAGAGAACTGAGAAGCTTACCTAGGGTCAGGAGAGAACAAGGGACAGGAAAGATTCTGGTATTGAAAGAGTTTTGCTGTAAAGATTGTAAAAACAATATAAAGACAATGACACAATGAGGGGGTCTAGTAAAGAAGAGATGGGAAGTATAATCAACTCAGGGACAAAGAACTGAAGTGGGAACTTGGTCTTAAAAACAGGATGTATTTTACCTTTGGCTTCAAAAGAAGTGAAAGAAGTCAGATACAAGGGGCCACATATATCATATAGGTAAAATTCATACAAAAATCTTACAGCATAGGCAGCTCCATAGAGTGAGGAAGTAGATTGTCAATTGCCAGGATATCAGTGGGAGGGAAGAGTGGGAGTGACAGCTGATGATTCAGGCTTGTGCTTCTGCTTTGTGGAATGAGGTAGAGATGATGTTTAACTTTGTGACCATACTACACCAAAAGATGGGTAAAGTATATGCTACACAAAATAATCTAATGGTTTCTAAAAGCTTAAATCGTAATCTCTGGGGTAGGAATAGCACATTTCTGTGGTAGGAGGCTGTTCTAGGCATGTGATTTGCACAGACAATGCACAGTGTCAACATGGAGCCCTTGGTCACAATTATTAATAAGTTTAAGACAACATTAAACTTAACATGAGGCTTTTATAATTATGGGCTTCTTGGGGGAGAGAACCTCTTCTGAGTTTTGGCCTTCAATGAGTGTGATTCCTGGAAGACTTCACAGGCTCCATGAGACACATCTCATAGAGGAGCATCTCACTAGATGGGTTCAATCATAGAACCAGGAAGTACAGGGAGGTGCTGAGATGAGAGAAGGAATAGAAATCTGGAATTATTCTTGGAGGGAATTGGAGACACTGGCAAGCAAAGAGAATCAATAGGCAACCAATATGTCCAGTTATTGTTTGAAAGCATCAATTTATAATAATATGTGTAGAGATGTCTTAGTCAGTGTTCCATTGCTGTGAAGGAGCACCATGACCATGGCAACTCTTTATAAAGGAAAATATTTAACTGGGCCTTACAGTTTCACAGGTTTAGTCCATTTTCAGCCTGATGGGAAGCGTGGTGACACACAGGCAGACATGGTGCTGGAGAAGGAACTGAGAGTTCTACATTCCGATCCTCAGACACTGTGCCTGGCTTGGACTATTGAAACCTCAAAGCCCACCCACAGTTCCTCCAACAAGGCCCCAGCTCCTAATCCTTCTCAAGTAGTTCACTCCCTGATGACTAAGCATTAAATATATGAGCCTATGGGGCTATTCTTATTCAAACCACCACAAGAGATAAGCCCTTTCTGGGTAGATGTGGTTGAAGATCAAACAAAGAATTAGAAGCTAACAGTTAAGCTAATTGGAGCTAATATATTACTGCAGATGGATTAGGAAGATCACCTCTCTAGCAGGTGCTTATATGATATCAGAAAGAAGCAAGAAGTAAGGGGCTAAAGTCTAAGGGCAAATGCAGAAAACTGGGAGAGAGGAGCCAGAGTGGAGTTGGTGGACTTTGATGGAACTCTGTGTATCTAAGTTTTCAGGTGACCATTCCTGGCTTTAAAAAGTCAAGGAACCAGCTCTGCCTCTGTTGAGTCTTCCAGATACCACGACCCAACTCCCAGAACATCAAGACTGAAGTAAATGTTGTCTTAAGAGCTAATGAGAAGAAGTTCTTCTCTATCTGCAAAGAAATGTCCTCCACTGCATACAGCAAGTGAGCGTTGATAGATGCTGCATATGGCATGGCAGATGGAGGAAGTCGGGGAACACACTTTCCTCTGTCACAGCCATGTTTCCTCTCACGGTTTTGCTCCTTTGTGTGGTAGCTGCTCTTCTTACAGTTCTCACCTCCTCTCCCATTGCTAGCCAGAAAGGGCAAATCAGGCTGAGGGAGACCAGAAACTTGGCCAGTGTGTGGTTATCCAAAGGATCTCAAATTCATTTCTTCTTCAATTTCTTTAAATGTACTTTCTGTCGAAGCTCAATAAACATAAGTTTATAGACCCTTGGGTGGATAGAGAAAGCTTCCACACCTCCTTCCCGTAAAGATTCTCCCATGATGGTGACAATGATCTTTGTTTCCAGAAGTGAAAATTAGTTTCTTTTCTTTTGTACTTTGTAAATGGGACTATAAAGTGTGTTCTCATTGTGTTTGACTTAATTTGTTCAGCATCATGCCTGTGAACTTTTCTGTTTGCTGCACCAGCATTGCTGTATCTTTCTGATGGTTGTGCATTCCGTTATCCTTAGGGGACCAGTACCAGGGTTTTCAGTGATACTGAGGATCACTGAGGATCACTTGTGCTCAAGTCCTTTATACATGTAGGCTTAGGATCTGCAGCTAACCTGTGCTTGTATTCCCATGTGCTTTAAATTATCTCCAGAATGTTTATAATACCCAGTGCAATGTAAACAGATACACCTTGTTGTTTAGGGAAAATGACAATAATTGAGGAAATAATTGTGCAGCTCAGTACCAATGCCATAGTGTTTCAAATAATTTTGAACCATAGTGGTCAAATCTGTGGATATAGAGAGTCAACTTTATTTCACTCATATTCTATCTATGTATCTACCTATTATCTATCAATTATTTCCTTTTTTGTTGGAAAATTGGATTGTGTCCAGTTTGGGATTACTCATAATATTTTTATCACACCTATCTTTTGTTGAAAACATATTGTATTCCTATTGTATATATGCTCATGAACTTCTGGGTCCTAGTGTATTAGTATATATTTAGCTTTCCTAAATATAGTGAAAGACATTTCCAAAATGACAATTTTACTTTTTATTGTCATTTGCACTGCAAGAGCATCTCAGTTGCTCTGTACTTTGCCAACAATGGTATTGAAAAAGTTTTGTCATGCATTAAGGTTGTTCATTGTATTACATTCTATTTGAATTTAACATGCATTTATGAGGTAACTCATTGTGGATTTAGCACTGTGCTAGATTCTGAAGAATATTCCTAAGTCATAAGTTTGAGCCCTCTGCTTATAAGTGTGAAAACCTCAATTAGAGCTGGCATGAAACAAAAAGGATTTATTATCTATGAAACTGAGCTGTAGGGAGGAAGCTGAAACAGAGACTTGGCACTAGCTAGTTGTTCTTTTCCTATCGCCTCTTCTCAATGGGTGCTGACTTCATTCCTTCCTGCCCTAGACAGTTTCTTCACATGGATGGGTCCATGGTCAATGGCAAGGGTCTGCATCTAAGAACAAAGAAGATAAGATGTTCTTTGTCTGATGGGTTCAAATAGTAAATACTCAGAGACATATTTTAATTAGAATAGTAGGGGTTGCATGTTCATCTCTGAATTGGTTTTGCAGTTCATCAGAGGTACTGGAAGGGAGGATGACAGGTAAGTCAGCATCACTGACACATCTTACAGAGACGCTCAATAAAGAGTTCATCATTTTGTCAAAGAAGTACTGATAATGGAAGACTGTTCAAATTCTGTTCCATTGATGTGGCTCAGATTGGGAAAAAATAATACCTCAGGATGAGAAGGGTGAAGGTGTGCAGTTCCTTAAAAAATTCTGAGGAGTCAGGCTAATGTTTTGTTGTTGTTGTTGTTTTGATTTTTAGTGGATTGTTTATAAAAATAGCTGCAACATTCTTCTTTTGGTATTTTTTCAAGAGCTTAAGCAGCCCAGTCTCCCCAGCTCTGCCATCTGCAGCTTACATGCCTCTCTTTTAGGCCAGTCATGTTCTCCATCTGAAGCTCTCCTTGGCAAATGCCAATGATCTGGCATCTGCAATATCCTGGGGTTTCCATTGCAACTGAGGCTGTTTTTTCACAAGTGACCTATCTGTCATCTACACAGACTCCAATCTTAGCATATGAGGACTGGCCTCAGCTGTTCTTCATGATCCCTGAAATACTATATCTTTCACACTTTTTAAGAAACCAAACTAGCCTTATAACGTCAGACCTAAAGTCTGTCCTGCCTATGGGATGTGCTGGGATTGTGCCTAGCCCAGTTGTCATGAGAGAGGCATGATCCAGCAACTGTTGGAAACAGATGCAGACCCACAGCCAAATATTAAACAAAGTTCAGGAAATCTTATAGAAGAGGAGAAGAAGTTATTGTAGGATCCAGAGAGGTCAAGGACAGCACAAGAAAGCTCACTAACATGGGCTCATGGGGACTCTCAGAGGCTGAACTGACAACCAGGGAGCCTACAGGGCACTGACCTAGGCACTCTGCATATGTTACAGTTGTGTAGCTTGGTCCTCTTGTGGGACTCCTAACAGTAGGCATAGAGGCTGTCTCGACTCTTTTAATGGCTTCTGAGGACCTACTTTTCATACTGGATCGCCTTGCCCAGCCGTTTTTTTTTTCATTGATTTTTATTGAGCTCTACATTTTTCTCTGCTCCCCTTTCTGCCCCTCCCCTCCCCTTCAACACTCTCCCAAGGTCCCTATGCTCCCAATATACTCAGGAGATCTTGTTTTTTCTATTTCCCATGTAGATTAGATCTATGTATGTCTCTCTTAGGTCCCTCATTGTTGTCTAGGTTCTCTGGGATTGTGATTTGTCTTAATACACAGGGAAGTGCCACTTGCTATGCCAAGTTTTGTTGATACTCATGGGAGTATCTTTTCTAAGCAGAAACAGAGCGTATTGGGGGTGAGAGCAGGGATGGGAGGTGGGGAGGTGGGGGGGAGCTGGGAGAAAAAGAAGGAGAAACTGTGATTGGGATGTAAAACAAACAAACAAACAAACAAAATTAAAAAGTGGAATTGAAGCCAATAGCAGAGGGAAAACGAAACAAAACCCAATACCCATGCATGACCCCTACATACAAATTCCAAGTTCTGCTGCCAACTTAAGATGTAGCCCAGCTGTCTTGGACCACAGCAGCTGTGTCCTGAGAAACATACTGCCATTGTCCCAGTGAAGGTCTCAGCTTCCACAGTAGTGGTGCTGACTTCTTATTAACCACCGCTGAGTTTTCAACCACAGCCTGATCAGCACCCAATGTCCCAATCAAGCGCCAAAGACTTCACCTCTGTGATATGGCTCTCCCGGCAGCTGATTTCTCGGCCCTATTCTGGCCACCACACACAGAGTCTAAGCCAAAATGCCACCCAAGCAGCCTGTATCTGGTTTCCACCCAAGTCTTGCTGTCTGAATCTAGTCTTTCACTGCGTGGGTTAGTCTCAGCATTCCTGTCTTCAGAGCTCCCTTAAGAGTGGCCCATGAAGCTCTGCTCACAGTCCTCGGCATCTATTCCAGCCCGGAGTCCCAAAGTCCTTCACATTCTTTCCAAAAGCAACATGGTCATGTTTATCAGAGGAGGTGACCCCACTTTGCACGTAACAATTTCTATTCTAGGTTCATTTCTGTTATGTGATTAAAAAAGAAAAACTTTTACAAAAAGCAACATGGGGGAAGAAAGGGTTTATTTGTCTTAAAATTCTGGGTCACAATCCATTATATGGGGGAAGTCATAGCATCAGGAGCCTGAGACAGCTTGTTACTACACCCACCATCAAGAGCACAGAAAAGAGCATACAAGCTGTCTGCTGTTTGCTTGCGGTAAACCGGTTTCTTCCGCTCTTACCCAATCCAGGGCCCCCTACCCGTTTAAAGCTGCCCTTGAGCAAAGGAAAGTGTGGGGTACAGAGAGATAGCGAAAGCTGTTCTTAGTGGTTGGAGAAACAATTCATGCTCAGATGCAGAGCCGAGCAGAAGGGATGGGAATGTCTGCATGGAGTCGGTGAATTAGCAGTAAGGCAAAAGACTACAAAAGAAAAGTCAGCCGGGTGCGTCAAGCCAGAAGAAGAAAATACAAGTGATCAAATTAGGGACACAGTTCTGATCCTCTCTTTAGATGAATATTTTTACTTTTTGAGAAAAACTGTCCGCAAACTTGATGTGCAGCTGTGGATGCCCTTGAAGTTGTGACATGGATGGCCGAGGGCAAGGATTATAGGTTCTGCCAATATAGCTGACTTAGACGTACAGTCGGGCTTTTTTCCTTTTAATGGCAGAATGTAAAAATGGTTTTTTTTTCCTGTTTACATCTACAATACAATGTTTTGCTACCTCCTATCTACAAATGTGATTTCCTCACGGCACGAAACTGTCTTGCAGTTTATTTTGGAGAATAGAATCAAAAGGAAATAATAATGTGACAATTTCAAGCTAGGCTTCAAAATTCTTGTATGTCTCCACTTATTCTTGGAAGGCTTCCTTCACCATGTAAACAAGTCCAGACTAGCCTCCTGGTGGATAAGAGATAATATAAAGCAAGCATGAATCTTTAGAGCTGTCTCTTTCTTAGAGCAACTGCCTCTCCCTGGTCCATCCAATATAATGACAAACTGCAGGTCCAACTAGAAGCTAAGCTAAAATAAAAAAAAAATACCCAGTCATGGGTATTTGGTTAGGTTTACATTAACAGATATAATTTCCTCCTATCTAGTAGGCATTAGACCTGATTAGGTAACTGTTGGTTACTCACAAAACCTAAGCACCGATTGCACCACCCAGGATATATTGATAAGCCAGTCTTTGTTGTGGTTCATCAGCTTTACAGATAGGTAGGACTGTTGATTGCACCTTTTGGTAGGTAATATGAGAGCTACTCTTTGAGAAAGAGGCTTCCACGCCAGTTCCAGCTCCACTCCTCCCAGTCCTGTGTCCAATGTGTGTGGTGTTTTCAGCAATAGGGGTACGTGTGAGTGAGTCTATGTTTCTGACATAGCACACTCATGACAAATGACATAGAAAATACAATTTTAAAGAAGGTTATTCTAATAGCGGATCTTAAGCCTAGAAATATGGAGGAAGAAGGAAAAGAAGCTAACAATTACTAGAGAAATCCTGATCCAGGGAATTCAGAAGGCACTGTAAATATGAAGTTTTAGAAGATCTAAACCAAGATTATCTCAAAGTGGCTAGAAAATTGATGTCACATACAACATTTGGGAAGTTGGAAAGAAGAACTAATTTTGGGGGGTAGAATAATGTCTGGCTTATGAGCTCACTCCAACAGCCCTCTTAAGTGGAAGCTATTACTTCATGGCATAAAACTAACAGCATCAATTCAAATGGTAAGTCAGAAGTTCAGGGAAGAATAGTCAGTCATTCAGAACCACAGGTCTTCTGCCCTAGTTAACAACACTAGTTGTTAGGTATTTTTATCTGGTGATGATAGTTTTAAAATAACCAAAAGCATTTTCTGATTGTTTTTCATAGTTCTGAGGCTTAACTGGG
>JAQHUG010000009.1:2760263-2835576 GCA_028555095.1 Dicrostonyx torquatus | reverse complement strand
ATAGGGAGACGTCCTGACATCACATAGGGAGACGTCCTGACATCATATAGGGAGACGTCCTGACATCACATAGGATGTATATGGAGCTCTTTACCTTTGCTTGTTTGTTTGTTTCATTTTTTTAAGACAGAGTTTCTCTGTGTAACAGACCTAACTGTCCTGGAACTAGCTCTTGTAGACCAGGCTGGCCTTGAACTCACAGAGATCTGCTTGCCTTTGCTTCCCAAGTGCTGGGATTAAAGATGTGCACCACTACCAGGTGGCTGACACATGGAGCTTTTAAAGCAAAAGCAGTTTTGAGAAAATCTTGTACAGGAAGATCAGTCTGAGCTTCCTTCATCCCATTTCCTTAAGGTATGTCATAAGTCCCTGATGCAAGAGTCTTATTAACTGGAGGAAAGAAAAAGAGTATCTTTGTCTTTCAGACAAGGATTCTAAGAGCACCTGAACACATTTTGATAGTTTCTCCAGGCTACCCTTGGCTCAGAATGCTGTATGGTGTTATTCCATTCTTTATCACATCTTAAGGTGGTCTGAATGTAAAATGTTCTCCATAGGTTCATGTGTCTTTTTGTTTGTTTGTTTTTTGTTTTGTTTTTTTCGAGACAGGGTTTTTCTGTAGCTATGGAGCCTGTCCTGGAACTAGCTCTTGTAGACCAGGGTGGCCTCAAACTCAGAGATCCGCCTGCCTCTGCCTCCTGAGTGCTGGGATTAAAGGCGTGCGCCACCACCGCCCGGCCAGGTTCATGTGTCTTAACACTTGGTTCCTTGTTAGCAGTTCCCTTTTGGGAAGATTATGAAGGAAGTACATTACTGAGGGCAGGATTTAAGAGTTTATACCATGGTCCCACTTCCTGTTTACTCTCTCAGCTTCCTGAATACATAGGAAATTGAAATGTGATCAGCCAGTTTCCCACTTCTGCTGCCATGCAGTCTCTGTCATTATAGACTCCTAGCCCTTAGAAACCTTAAGCTAACATAACCAACATAAGCCTTCTTCCTTAAATTGCCTCTAGTCACAGTGTTTGATTACAGCAACAGCAAAACAACTAATATAAACTCACTATTAAAGAACATAAATAGCCAGGCGGTAGTGGTGATGCCTTTAATCCTAGCACTTGGGAAGCATAGGCAGGCAGGTTTCAGTGAGTTCTAGGCCAGCCTGCTATACAAAGAGAGTTCCAGGATAACCATGACTGGTAAAAACACAGAGAAACACTGTCTCAAAAAACCAAAAAGCAAAGCAAAACAAAACAAACAAAACCCAAAACATAAAGTACCTACTTTATGAGCTTTGTTTCCTAATGAGGGGTCCAGTGTTGGTCATAGTTACACTCAATACGTTTAGACCCTTTACTCATCTTTATCTTTGTTATAGGGATCTCAGCCAATGAGCCTAAAAAGTACAAAAAGGATGCTATTTCTTTCTCGTGGCCTACAGTTGACCATGAAAGCTTGCTGAAGTGGTGGTCACTGGTTATTGGTCAGGAATTCAGTTGATGTTGTTGGCTGGAATACCTGCATGTAGTCTCCCCACACACCTTAGACATCCTCATAGTATGGTGGTTAGGTCCAAAACCCAATGTCCCAAGAAACCAAGGCGAGAGTGTCATTTTTATGACCTGATCTTAAAAATCTTAAAGTATTACTTTGTCTTTATTGGCCCATAAAGGTAATCACAAACAGATCTGCCTAAATTCAATGGCATAGTTCACAGTACCCACTGTTTGGTGGGAGAAGTGTCACCAGCACATTATTGGAGGACTATTCAGAATGGCGTTCTTTGTTTAGTTTTAGGAAACCTGCCACACGCATATTTGAGTGAATATAATTCTGATATCTTTTTTTATTTTGAAGAATTTCTAAGGATGTGTAAGATCACAAACCTCAGTGTGGCAAAGGAAATTGAAAGTAGAAGGCTGGACATCTGGGTTTGATATAATCGCAATTAAACTTGCCAGGTTTGTAATCCGAACTGAAATAAATTCCCACCCAGGAATGAAAATGTAAACTCAAAATTGTAGAATTGCTGAAATGGAATTCTTCACTAGAAAGTATCTAGCGCATTACTTCAACTCCAGACAATTCGACTTTAACACATTCCAGCGAGATTTTTTTTTTTTTAACCACCCTTTCTAGAATGTGGCCATACAAGGAGATTCTTCTATGGCCTTTCTTAATTGTGTACTCCAGCTTCTTCAAATAATTCTGGACCTGCAATTTGTAAATGCTATCAGTAGGGATATTTTCATTGTCATAACATTTTAGGTATTGCCAAAACCCTAGGTCTGAATCTGAAATATGCAAAAATTTCTAGTGGCCTCCAAGAACCAAATCTATTCTGCAAGCCAAAAAGTTATCAAAT
Source organism: Dicrostonyx torquatus (assembly GCA_028555095.1). NCBI lineage: Eukaryota > Metazoa > Chordata > Mammalia > Rodentia > Cricetidae > Dicrostonyx > Dicrostonyx torquatus. The sequence continues at coordinate 2,833,211 of JAQHUG010000009.1, read as the reverse complement.
CTCTTCAATACTACTCTTAAGAATCTTAATTCTAGCAATTCCAGGATCCTTAATTATAGGCTCACATTAATCTATACTGTTGAAACATAAGAATATTATATTGAAAAAAATTATATTAAAAAATTTTTATCTTTCCTATGTAAAAGCAGATCAAAGTAAGAGTACTCAGACTTCTGCTGGGTATCCCAAGTTTTGTATCAACTTCCACTCCACTCATCTGCCTCCCCTATGTGCCTCCGCGTTAAGTAGGGCTGGGCTTGGATCTGTCACACCACTAAGTCGCCTCTCTCCCTACCTCTGTGCTAAGCCAGACCTGCGCTCTGATCTGTCACGTCACACGACTGCCTTCCCCATGCGTGTTTGTGTTAAGTCAGGGCTGGTCTCTGTAGTTCCTGGCTCGAAAATCACAGTTACTTAGAATTCTGTGCAGATTGATGAGAATTATTCTGAGGAGACATTTAAAGCTCTCTCGGCATATCATTACCACCCTGTCATCATCATTATGGCTATCATCTTTATAAACTACTAAAACCGAGTACTTATAAGCTGAGAGTCACTTCATTACAACAAGGAGAACACAGGTAGGCAAGGCAGAGAAAACAAAACACAAAGCCCAAGGAGATGGCTCAGGGGAGAGAGAGTTTGCTATGCAAACATGAGGACCTGAGATCAAATCCCCAGCACCCAAGAGAACGTCAGGCATGGCTGCACATGTCTATAATTCTAATGCCGAAGAGCAGAGACTTCTCTGTTCCTAGGGCCTCACTGGCCAAACAGCCCAGTTGATTCCTTGACTTTCAGGTTCAGTTTGCATCAAGGGAATAAGTGGAGAGCAATAGAGAAAGAACACTGACATCCTTCTCTAACTCCTGCTTGTGCGTACAAGGGCACACATACCCACACTAAGACAGAAAACACAAGTCAAAATCAAATTACAATTCATAAAAGGGTAATAATTTTTGAATTCTTTTTTATTGTTTTTATTGTGCTGCACATTTTTCTCCACTCCACTCTCCCCTCTCCTGTGACCCCCATGCTCCCAATTTACTCAGGAGATCTTGTTTTTTCTCCTTTTAAATTAAAAGGTTTTTATTTTTAAGGATCTCTTCTACCCAAATCACTTAGTGTCTCAGACAACCGTTTTTTTTTTTTTTTTTTTTTTTTGAGAATGGAACATACTTAGGGACATCTGGCCTCTAACCTATTATGAATCCACAGAGGAAGACAGAACCTGAGAGAGGCTTTTGGAGACTTGGGTGTCTTGGGCATTAGCTGCTTTCCCAGGGAGAGTTGAGTAGTGCCTCATGGAAGCCTGTGAACTTGGGTCTAACTGTTCCTTTGTTCAAAACTGAAAACTCTGATTCTGAAGGTTCCAGACAAGCCTGAAAATGGAGTTCATGGCCATGCTTCAAGAGAAGTGTCTGGGGAAGTATCCATGCTGCATTAGGAAGGACACAGTGACAAGGTGGTGACCAAATGAACAGGAGAAAGACTTGGAAACACTTGATAATCAATGAGTAACAGAACATTCTATCTTCTTATCAATTCCTTGATATAGCGATTTATTGTTTATAAATACATTGACTATATTATATCTTATTATATGTGATAATTTTGCCTTAAAGAAATTTATACTCAAGACAGAACAAATACAGAGGTTTGGAAAGAAAAACAGTTTATTGGTATGACTTAATTTTATTTATTTACCAAGCTAATAAGAATTTATTGAGGATACACTCTATTTCAGGCAATGGAAAAAAAAAAACCCAAGTACTCCGCACACTCTGAGCACGGGATGAGAAGTCAGGTTCAAGTACAAGAGACAGCTATTTCTAATCCACACAGCACATCTGATACAATATCGCTGCTGAATTCCTTTCCATATGGAAGGAAGACAGATGACTCATTATTAAGGATGAGAAGACATTGCGGTTTACAAACACATTATTGAAACTGTCAACAGTACAGGTCCAAAGTGTGAAAGAATTCCTGTCCTGGTGAGCACATGACTCTAACAGATGGCTGTTGTCTAATAACAGAGAATGTCTAATCATGGGGAAAAAAACAGAACTTCTTTTTAAATAGCTCAAGTGAGTACATGAAAATACCGAATCTTTACAAACTACTTTATCTTCTCTTCCATTAACATTAACAATTTTTACTGGTTTTCAAGATTGCATCATTCTTTCTCTTTTTCCAAGGCCCTTTAATCAATGTGTACATTGGCCATGTGAACAATAACAAGCATTTTTTATTCCCTTGGGTGGTAGAGGCTTCTGTGAAAAGTCTTCAGGACAGTTGTGGATACTGGCTACATGGTAGCATCTTTACACTAAAATGCTTATCAGAATACCTTTTCTCAGTTCCACAAGTAGCAGGTTCTGAAACTCCCCAGAACTCCTGACAGTACATATAGAACTTTCTGAGCTCTCCTGATAGAATGCAATACCATACAGTGCTGGGTGATGCCAGCATTGTTCAATCCCGGACAGTTCGATCCCGGAGGGTTCAGTGAACGTCCCCTCAGGCAGTGGAGCTATAAAGAAGGTTGCTGCCAACATGTAGCCTGGGTCATGGCTCGGGCCTCATTTCACCCTCCATTGCTCCCTCGGTGAATGCTGCAGACTGCCCCAGCTCTGCAGCGTCCTGAAGACCCCTTCTTGTGTTTGGCACCCTGTTAGAGAATGATGATTTAATAAGCAATTCAGACAGCTTGGTGAACGCTCTCAGAGGACCAGACATTTCAGGCCCTGTTTAGACAGTAATGAAAGTAGACAGGAAAAAGCTGAAGTTCAATTAAGTTTGCAAAGACCATTGATAGGGAAAACCTACAAAACGAGCTATGGTGTAGATTGTGTGGACCAGAGAGTAGGCACCTAGCTGTTTTCCATTTTGCCTGGGAGCAGACAATTAGAGGTATTCTATTCTGTCTTCCAGCTTTTAAATTTCTTGTTCTCACTGTACATGGAAAGAAATATCTAACGCTCAATGTCCAGCCTGTAAAAATTATATTTTTCAAGGACACCTCAGTGGATTGGCACTATATGCTCAGGTTTCTGTGATGAAAATACCAGGGAAGGATGACTTAAGAGCAGACATAGTTCCCACAGTTCTGGGATCTGAAGGTCTCAGACTATGGTGCCAGCTGATTTGTTGGGTGATAATAGCCATCTTCTTAGAGTGCAGATGGATGCCACTTTTTAAATGCTTTAATAATTAGTGTATATTCATTGTTCAGAGTAGTTTTCATTATGACATTTTCATATATATATATATACACACATATTATATATTGTAGTAAGTAGGAGCAGGCTGAGTCCCTTGTTCAGTCCCACTGGGCTCCTGGCTGCCAGGCTGCTTTTGGTCCTGTCCAGCTAGCTTACCTCCCGAAATAATTACACAGAAACTGTATTCATTGAAATACTGCCTGGCCCATTAGTTTTAGCCTCTTATTGGCTAATTCTTATATCTTGATTCAACCCATTTCTAATAGTCTGTAAGTCACCGCGAGGTAGTGGTCTTACTGGGAAAGATTCAGCATGTCTGACTCTCTCAACTCCATGGCGGCTTTCCCTGACTCAGCCTTCTCTGTCCCAGAATTCCGTTTTGTCTACTCCCCCCACCTAAGGGCTGCCCTATCAAAAGGCCAAGGCAGTCTCTTTATTCAACCAATGAAAGCAACAGAAATACAGAAGAACCTCCTACACCAATGTGTTTTCTTTGTATTTGCTCCCATTACCTACTCTCATATCTCTTCTTTTTCTACCAAAATAGGGTCATTTCTTCTACTCTTTACATACAAACATGCATATACACATACATTTAGATTCTGTATATGAGAGGCTGTCGTAGGAGACCGCTATTTGTTCCCAGATGCTCAACCCAAAATAACCACAGAGAAACTGTTTTGATTAAATCACTGTTTGGCCTGTTAGCTCTAGCTTCTTATTAGCTAGCTCTTACATCTTAATTTAACCTATTTCTATTAATCTGTGTATCACCACGTGGCTGTGGCTTATTAGCAAGGTTCTGTCTGGCATCTGTCTCTGGCAGGGTTATGTGGTTTCTCACTGACTCCGCCTTCTTTCTCCCAGCATTCAGTTTAGTTTTCCCTGCATAGCTCTATTCTGCCCTGTGCAGGCCCAAAACAGTTTCTTTATTAACCAATGGTATTTACAGCATACAGAGGGGAATCCCATACCAAAAGACAATATGATTTTTGTATGAGTCTGCTTATTACAGTTGGCATCACAGTCTTCAGGTCTACCCTTTCCACCAAATACTATATAATTTCCTTTTTCACTATGGATGAGAAGCAGCACCATTGCTTATATATGCTTATATAGGTACATTTTTGTCCATTCTTCTGTTTATGGACATTTAGGCTGGTTCCGTATCTTTCCTATTATGAACGGTGCCACAATAAACATGGATATTCAAGTATTTCTGTGGTATACTGGCTTAATTTCCTTTGGGCATATATCCATTGTTTTGAGGAATCCCTATTCTGATTTTTGTAGTGGCTGTTCTAATTTGCATGCTTACTAGCAGTGCATGAAAGTTTCCTTTTCCATGCACCTCTACCAGAATCGATTAATGTCTCTTTCTTTCTTTCTTTCTTTCTTTCTTTCTTTCTTTCTTTCTTTCTTTCTTTCTTGTTTTTTTGAGGTAGAGTTTTTCTGTAGCTTTGGAGCCTGTCCTGCAACTAGCTCAAGTAGACCAGGCTGATCTCAAACTCACAGAGATCTGCTTATCTCTGCTTCCCAAGTGTTATCTATTTTCTTAACTATAGCTGTGATTCTTGTCTTGCTCATTTACACAGCCTATCAAGCTTCATTCATGCCTTCTCTTAAGAGGGCATCTGTTAATCTTATCATGAGTGCTGTACACTCATAACCCAATTACATCCCATATTAGTCAGGGTTTGCTAGAGGAACAGAGAGTATATAATAAAAGATGTGTTACATTTGCTTGCATGATAGGGGGACTATGTAGTGCAATAACAGGTGGTTGGCTGTGATGCTGGAAAGGTGACCAGGTAATTGCCCAATTCAAGAAGCTGGTTGCCTCGGCAGTCTCAGTCCAGCAATAAAGGCATGAAAGACTCCAAATATCATTTGTATGAGTTCACTTGGAAGAGTCAAGGAAGAGAGCACTTTATGCTAGCAGATGATGGTAGGGACAACCAAAATACTCATTCAAAAGGAAAATAAAGTCTTCCAGTGTCCATATGGCTCCATGCCTTTGGAGGTTGTCATGGAGATTTTGTGCAGATCTTCCTCTGAAGTCACTGCCCTATGAGCAAATGTCCCCACAAACTCTCAGGTATGTTTTACCTGCCCTAGACAGTGAGGCGAGAAACCAAGACAATCAATCATACCCCCCAAAGGTGCCACATCTGTATTCTACCCTATGAGGAACAGGGCTCTTGCATATGGATTTAGAAGAGAAGAGATGAAATATTTAGCCCACAGTAGCCAAGAAGCCTTTATATATTCTTATGGGACAGAGTAGAAATGAAGAAATATGTTTTGAAAAGTGCCTTTTGTAGGAAACGTAAGCCCTTTCTAACTCAACTCTCTTTAAGAATTGACACAGGCTTGAGTGGGACTCAAATTTTCACTTTCAACCAGGTAATAATATTTTAAAGTAGGGTTCATTATTCACAAACATTTCATGGAAAATGTTTCCATAAACACAAAGTTGCTTATCCAAATTTAAAAAGGTAATTAAATGATGAGGCTGTAATCTGAACCAAGCTTCATTCTCAGTTTTTTTCTTAAGCATAGAACATTGATTTCACAGGATGCCTGACAAGAGGAACTCTGGACCCAGAGAGTGAGTTAATGATGCCAATGAGGACACTGCTTGGAAGCATCAACACAGCACACATTCTCCTGGTTCATACTCACATTCTAATCCACAGACAGTCTTCTGCTTGTTTGACCAGATGCCAGATATTTTAAATACATCTTTGAAAAACAGATGGGAAACGCCAGAACGAATCAGTTTGGTTAAATAACTGCCATAGTTGAGAAGATAAGAAAGTGGTTATGATTTTTGGGGATGATGATGATAATAATAATTCCTACCTTTGATATCTTTTTGAGTCTTATGTAGTTTGACAAGGAACTTTTGTTCCCTTGGAATGTGATCATGTACCAAGATTAAGCATGACATAATCAATTGTCTGTCAGTTATGCCATTAACAGGGACCCTTAGAGCCCATACTGCCTGTCAGTGCACTTCTGACTGACACAAATATAAGAAAACTTGAATCTACCACAAAATATCGGGTCATACACATGTGCTTGTTTCCTCTTCCCCCAGATTCAGTCTTGAATTCTAAATAAGGTTATCTTGTTCCACACGTTTCATTTAAAAAAAAAAAATTAGCAGGAGTCTGAGAACAGAGAACACAATAGTCACCTTCTCTGAGGTCCTGTGGCCTCACCTTAATAAAATACTGTGACAAAGGTGCACATTTCTCTCCTTTGGAGGACGCAAAGAGCAAACAAAGAGATACTCACAGAAAGAAGCACTCTGAGGCACCATTTACTTGCAGATTTTGTATTTTCGGCTGCCGTTTGTTTCAGTGCCTGATTTGTTTGGCTATACACGCTCCTGCTGCAGCTCTGGCTTTCACAGGGCAGTCTTTCCAGAAGCAGAGCAGTAAGCTGAGATGGAAAACATCATGGCCACTGCTGCTGGCTAACCTAATTACTTTAAAGTCTTAAATGAGGCATTTCAAATGTCTTCAGCAAGGCCATCAGCCATGGATGGAGCAAAGGTTTATTTTTAATGTTGTGACGTGGGCCATGGAATTCTGTTACTAATTTAGAATGCTTGTCCTGTGAGTTCAAATCTTCGGCATCTGCTGCCACCCACCATGAGCTTTGCTCTGGCCAAAATCTACTTGGGGTGAAATCTCAAAGCTCAGCAGCTCCACAGGGAGCCAGCAAGGCCCAGGAGAGGGGTTGTTGTTCAGGGGTTTGTTTAGACTGGGCTCCAGCTTCGAAAATCACAAGTCTTGGATAAGAGAATTGGAAATCATTTTGGTGAATATTCACCCATTTTCCTTCCTGTTGGGGGTACAATGGGCTTTCTGGCCTTTTGAATTTGGGATTGACTGTGAACTATTAGCAGGTAAATAACTTGGCCTGTTAGGCTTTGCCTTGCACACTGTGATCAGAATAATGAAATGGTTTTTGGTCTCTTGCTACTCCTCCTTGAATTTCAGTCAAAATATAAAAGGAGAAGAAACAGACTTACCACTGAGCACCATAGACATTAGCTGACATCCAGACCTGTGGCTATAATATTAACAGTTATTGCAATGTTATTTGAATATTTGTTATGTAGCATAACCTTAACAACCAACTGACTTACATATGAATAAATTAAATGATCTATGTTTTTATCAGTTGGTTGTATATATTTGTAAGCTAACCTGATAATTGAAACTCCCTCATACACGGTATAAAGAGAGATTTAGTTAACATCAATCTGAAAAAGATGAGTGGCTTGGGACACAGTAGATACCAGCTTTTTTCCAAACAGAGCAAAGGTAAGAACCAGGGTTAGTAGACATCCAAGTTTGGTTGGTGGTGAGGTGTTTAAATTAATTACTTGCTTCCTCTGTGTCTGACTGGTGACTGCGTCTCTGCCTTTCCTCTTCCCAGAATTCTAGTCTGTTTGCCCTGCCTATTCTTCCTACCTGGCTACTGGCCAATCAGTGTTCTATTAAACCATTACAAGTGACAAATCTTTATAGTGTTCGAGAGGATTCTCCCACCCTCCCCAGCAATGGACTTTTGGTCAGGTTTACAGTAAATATGGGTTTATGTCTTGTGTGGAGTGGGCCTCTAAACCAATCAGAGAGTAGCTGGTTATGCCATTACTAACTTGACACAATTGCACCAGTGGGAACCTTTGCCTGATCAGTCCTTAGTGTTGCATGCTGAGTATGACTTTTGACCATTCTTCCCAGCAGTCTGCACCACACCCTCCAGCAAACTAAGAGCTACCCACCAGGGAAGTAGTCTCCAATCTTGGTTCTAGTGACCAATGTAAATGGTATCTTCAGCAACCAAGTCTTGCTATCTAGATCTGGCGGGAAAAAAAATTGTAGTGTCTGGGAGTCTTCCAAGCTACCTGACTTACTTCAGGGTGGTTTCCTGTTACTGGTACTGAGATTTCATAACATGTTTTCTGGGAACAGTTTCATGCAGCGTGAGCTGCAGGTGTGAGCATGGTAGGAAGACTATCCAGAGATGCGGAAGAGATGGTTTCTGTTACTTTAGGAAAGGGAGAGGCAGTCACAGGGGTCTGTTATGGTGTGACAGAAATTCAAACACTGAGGTTTAAGAGTTAATGTACAAAGTTATAAGTAATTATATGTGCTGTAAGTAATTATATAAACAATGCCAAGCAGTGGTGGCACATACCTTTAATTCCACCACTTTGGAAGCAGAGGCAAATTTCTGAGTTCAAGGCCAGCCTGGTCTACAGAGTGAGTTTGAGACCAGCTAGAGCTACACAGAGAAACCCTGTCAAAAAAACAAAAGCAAACAAACAGGCAAATCAAAACAAAGCAAAAAACAACAAGGAAATTAAACAACTAAAACACTAGGGGGGAAAAACAATGAAACAAGAGAAAATGAACAAAAACAAAAAAGTATACAACTGAAATATGTTTGCAACCTAGCTGACAACTAACACACACACACACACACACACACACACACACACACACACACACGGGGTGGGGTGGGGAGCAGAGATGGAGACAGGCGAACTTAGAGCAGTAATCTAAGATGGAAGATACTGGTCCAGTTATTTCTCTCTCAGTGGGATGCTGTGGTTCCTCCCACTCCTAAGCCTGTCCTCTGCATCAGTTGAGGCACAGAGGGCAAGGAGAAATGTTAAGCTTCTATGCCCTTTTATTGCTGACATCTGAAGGCTTCTTTCTCTAGACTTTTCTGAGCTGGATGCCCGTACTGTTCATCAGACACAAACACACCATCTGTGAATAAGAGAGCGAACCTCCCACAGCAGCACTCTGAAGGATGTGGCCAGTGTGCCCACCCGAGCACAGAATCCACATCCCTGAACTCCCTCGTGTGTGGCTTCCCCTGGTTGGCAGATTCAGGGATCTCCTAGTCAGTTCTGTTGCTCTGATTTTGGTACTTACCTTGTTTGGTTCTGCATTTGTTTGTTTTTTCAACGGTGGAGGCTTCACTCTGTGGTTACTAGGGGTGTATCTTTATGAGGTTCACTTGGGAGACAATTGATGGTGATGCTTGGGAAGAGTGGCTGAGACAAACCTGGGTGGGCTCAGTGGTAGTTTTTGAGACCGAGGTGGGGGATAGATAGTGTGTGTGTGTGTCGGGGAGGGGGGGAAATGCAGGTCCAGCTGCAGCTGTTCAGTGATAATGGCTGAGTGAGCAGCTGTGATGACTGGGAGGGGAGCAAGCCCTCGGGATTGTTGTTAATGAGAATACTATTGATTTAGAAACAGACCTGTGGTACCCTGTTTATTTCCACTACCCCTGGGATTGGAACTCAGGGCCTCACACATGCTAGGGAAGCATTGGACCACTGAGCTCAAGTCCCAGCTCTGATGCACTTTTAGTAGGCCTTTGAGGAAGCCTCAGAGTGCCCGTGGCCATTAGGAAACGGCCCAGGTAGCAGCTGTGCAAGTGCTGAGTCCCGTTATGGAGGAAACTTTCTGGTGGGTAAGTGTTTGCCCTGTGCTGTATCAGCAGTAGCTGGGATGCATGGGCAGCAGCTGTGGTCCTTCTGCTTGGCCTACTGCCAACCTATATCAGCACCTGCTCACTCGGATGCGGCTTTGGCTCTGCCCCCTTACCTGGTCATTCAGGATACTGATTTTTGTAGATTGTGTTTGTCTGACTTGCATTTTCAGTCAAAAATTGCAAAACTATCTAAAAATATACTTTCAAAGACTCTTAAAGTTTTTATTTGTTTGTTTATTTTTTATTTATTTATTTCATGCCAATCCCAGTTCTTCCTCCTTCCTCTCCTCCCACTCCCCCACCTTCCCCCTACCACATCCCCATCTCAGAATGGGTTAGGCCTCTCCTGCAAAGTCAACTAAGTCTGTCCCATCACCTTGTTGAGACTGGACCTAGTCTGTGTGTTCCACCCCTCCCCCCCCCGCTGCCCACTGCCCATGCCTAGGCCAAACAAGGTAGCTCTCTCCATTGATAATGGGCAGAGTGGAGAAATAGCACATCAACTCAACTTTCTAGAATTTTCAATACTTGATATACAAACATGTATCTTAGAAAAATCAGTAAACGTTCAATTATGCAAAAGAATCAACCTCTCTTTATCATCAGAGGTTTTAGAAATATACGTATAGATGGTAGAATAGATTACAACACACAAGAGCAAAGCTTAGAAGACTCTCCCACCTAAGGTGCCATGAGAGGACAGTAGGCTTAGGACCGGCAAGCTCATGGCAGAGGGTAAGTTTGAAATGAGGGTGTCTGAGTTCCCACATGGAGTCCCCATTTCTACAATTCCTTCAAGTAGGCTTATAATTAAAAATTCCTACAAGTTAGTGCCTTCTGTATTACAAATCACCCCAGAGCTTACTGGCTACAACCCACAATCCTTTGTGAAAACTGACAAGTTTAGAGCCAGCGTGGCTGCCATAGCTGAGGGCAGTGACCTCTAGGGGTCAGCTGCTGGTCAGTTAGCTAGATGGCTTAGCTAATCTTGGTCTGTTCCAGTCCACATTTGATGTTTTTAGCTTGGAGAATGAGGTCATCTCAGCTTAAAAGTATTTCTCAACCATCCGCAGGTTAAGGCAAGGCTATCTCCATGGCAGTGCCATGGTTTCCTTGTGGGGCAATTAGAATGGAATAATCTCACTGACTAGCCAAAGCCCATCTTAAGGCCAGTCTGGGTACAAGGGCAGGAAAAAAGACAGGAAGAGTCATTTCCTCTTGATTACACAATCTATCAATCAAAGCATACCACGGAGGCCATTTTTGCAATCAATCAACTACAGGTTAATTAATTTAACCTTTCTTGCCATCCGTTGTGCCTGGCCTAGTGCCATTGTAGTCCCTGTAGATGAAGAATAATTGATCTTGGACCCCTTAGTGAAAATTATGTGATGAAAACACTTGTTTCTTTAGGACTTTTTTTTTTGATTCAGGTTCACAGTTTTCTATCATTGTTGTCTAGAAAGGCATACTCCTTAAACGAGATATTCCATCTTCTATTAAAAAGTCACAGAGAAATTCAGAGGCAATGTAGGGTGCATAAATTAAAATTGACTTTGGTGAGAATAATTGACTTCTCAGAGGCGCGGCCAACAGGGAACTGTCAGGATAGATGAGTTTTTACACGTCTCTGAGAGAAACTGGGGCTCTCTGTGCTAAATTTAACCTACAAGGGTGTCATACATACATTTGACAACTTGAAGGTCTTCAGCGTATAGGAATTTTTGCCATCTCTGTCTGATATTTTCCTAATTGCTGCTTCAGCGGAGGTTTATGAGCAAGGCTGCGGAATATCCCCAAATAACACACGGGCCACTTCATTTTTAGACTTTGATTAGCTACTTTCCTCAGGAGATTGACAGTACCGAGAGTGTGCTGCTGTGTTTGGCATGGGTAACCACAAAGGTGCTCTTGGGAGAAAATGGTTTAAATGTTTCAAATAAAAACTGAGTAACTAAGAGACAACCGCTAATTTGCTCCATAAAAGAGAAAAGGAAGAAACAACACAGTACTGAGTGGCCTAAGATGGAAGGAGTGTTGGCAAGGGTGTGAGCAAAGAACCGGGGCCTATTTGCTCTGTGATTATATACCTGTACGGGTATTCCAAATTATCAATATTTTGAAGGTCTCACATGAGAAATGAAATGAAAGTCTAGGAGACCACTTACATTGGAGATTCTAACAACCATTAAGCTCCCGCTCCGCAGGTTCAAAGTTAGGACACAGGAAAGCAGAAGTAATTTCATCTAGCATGACTAGCTATCTGCACTGTCTTTGTTAGAGGCTATATAGAGAGCTTTCCTAACCTGGGGCCTTACGCATGCTAAGCGAGCAATCCATCACTGAACTGTGCCCCAGCCCTTATTTTAGTTTCCAATTTTGAGACACCGTCTCGCTAAGTTGCCCAGGCAGGCCTTGACCTCACGATTGCCTTATCTCAACCTCCTGATTTTTTTCAGTTATAGGTTTACATTACCAGGATGAGGGGGTGGGGAAGGGGCATACATTTGAGAATTGAGTAAGGCATTTTGACCAATGCTTTAAAGAGGAAAATCAGTGGTCAGTGGAGGGACATTAGGGAACTTTTTCTTCATGATAGATTCTCCCTGGAAAAGTCTTTTATTTGGGATGTCTTAGAAGTGTTTAGGATAACACTATAATACTTGATATTTTAAAGCTATAAAGCTTCTTACACAGGAAGAACTCTTGTTCTGGTTTTAGGTGTGGGGAGTGCCCTTAGGTTAGGCAGTGGGAATCTCTGAAGACCTCAGTCCTTCTTCTGGTTCTTGTTTCCTTCCTTCACAAAGAAGTATCTTCTCAGCACATAGGAAGATAAATGACTATCTCCAATAGTTCGGAAGTCTTTGTCAGAATGGAAATTAATTTTATAAAAATAAACTTATTTCATTTTTGAATGTTTATCTACTAAATTTATAAAAAACAGAACCCCTCAGTAGATCATTTTCAGTTCCAGGAGGCTTAAGTAGTGTCAAGATACAGTACTAAGAGGGCATTCTGGTCTTTTTGTTAAAAAAGGTGTATTTATTCATGTGTTTTATGTATGTGAGTGCTCTGTTTGCATGTGTGCCTGCCTGATAGAAGAGGGCATCAGAGAGATGAGGACATCAAACACTATCGTAGATGGTTGTAAGCCACCATGTGGTTGCAGGGAACTGTATTCAGAACCTCTGGGAGAGCAGTCAGTGCTCTTAACAGCTAAGCCATCTCTCCATCCCTGCATTCTGGTCTTAAATGTCATTTTTTCATGGAGGTCTCTAGCTCCCTGCCTCGCCACTGCCTTGGTCCATTTACATGCAGTAGTTCTTTCTGCTTCTTCCGTCTTAGCCTTAGGAATACTTTGTTTTTTTTTCTGTTGTTTTCAGGCTACCCCAAGACATGGAAATTTTGTGAAACTATCTCAATTTGCTGATGTTGAGTGTGCCCTCTCTGGGGTTATTTTGGTTTGTTTGTTTGTTTGTTTTTTGTTTTGTTTTTGATATTTACAGGAATAGAGGTAAAATTCCTTTCTGACCCTTGAAATCTTAATATTCTTTACATACTAAATTTAAACAATTTTCTCAGAAAGTGGCTAATGTCACTTCACTTCATTTGAACCTCGTGACCATTGTTTGCGTCCTTTGCATCCCTCTGAGCATACACATCCTTGTTATTGAAAAAGCTTGGGAAGCAGCTTCCATATCTCTAGCCCTCCACCTTGCTGCTTCAATCCCCGAGGAGTGGACACAGAAAGACATAGAATTTTAAATTAATGAAAGTTCAGGAAGACAAAATATTTTGGGGGAAAGCAGTTTGAGATTCTAAAGCTGTCAAGCTTCTTATACATTGTAAGTATTGTCCTGGATTTAGACGTGGGAGTGCTTACCTTGGGCCCATGCTTTGAAGGCCCCATTCTAGGATTCCTCAACAGAGAAGTGTCTTCTAAACCTGGGATATGTGCTTAACAGGGGGCCATGGACCCTTCTTCCATCAGCTTAATGGTTTAGAAAGGCTTTTACAAATATTCCAAGTCCTAGTCCAGGTACCCTTAGCTCAGGGTCTATCCCCTGAAAGTGAATCAAGCTGAAATTATCTTCAATGAGAAGTCTTATAATCGGGCAAAGGTCAGCGGTTGGTTTAACAATTGATGATTTATAATGCCTACTTCCCTACTGTCTAGGTCATTTTAGAAACTATGAGACCTGCTACATATAGACGTAATGGAGCTTTTATTAATATGTTGAAATTTAGGGTGAAAAAATTCCCTGATAAAATGTGCTCTCTATTTATGAAGGTCTTCCCCGCTCTGGAGGAGGTTGGCCAAGGTATACAATAGATTGGAAGTGCTGGAGGTAACTCTCCTGCAGATACCCCCAACCAGTGACCAGATTCTCCAAGTCTTGGGAGTTACCTATGAGAGATGCTCTACAAGTCTTTTAAGGGAGGAGTGGAGCCAAGCCCTGTTGCCCATCAAGATAACTTGCTTAATGAAATATCTTTCCTCAATTTTCCTCACTTTAAAAAACTAGAACAAAGGAAAAAACAGAATCAGAAGTCTGGGAATTGGGAAAGAGTTTAGGGTCATATGTTTTCAATTACATAAAGTAAGGGGGAAATAAAGGAAGAGTAGTTTTAAGACACTTGGTAGTGAATCAATACAGCTTGCCTTTATTTTACAGAGTTAGTAAAAACTTACCTCTTAAATCAGCAACTTGGACTCATAAACCATATTTTGGTGGGACCTGGGAACCATTTTAAGTTAAAAAGCTTGAGGGCTGCCCTTTGCTGTATTCAAGGAGGGAGCAACCAGGGAAGCAACTCTAGCAAGATAAAGAGATAGGTTATGTGTAAGTGGCTGCTGAAGAGCCTCGTCCACGTCTGAGCCGGGTGTGCAAGCATGCATGTGTGCCAGTGCATACCTGCATAGCAAAATAGTGTCTCTGGGACTAAAGGACAGCGGTCTCTTTCTTCTTCCAAGTCTTCCTGAGCTAGAGACACAGGTTGGTTCATTTTGAGAGAGTAACCTGAAATGTAGGCTTATCTGGGCATGATTATAACCAACCAAACAAACAAACAAAAAAACCCAGCAACCCATGCTTGGAGCATAGTTTATTATATGTGCCGACCAAATGTGTGACTGGGAAAACGTATATAGTGCACTTAAAGTTCTTCCCTGTGGAAGGGTGATTCTATTGCTGCCTCTTTAGTGTGCAGCTTTGGGGATCTGGATTGGGAAATCCTAGAACATTTGGAGAACTTGCAGGATTGTCGAAAGGGAAAAGAAAAGAGCCTAAACCTAGAGATAAAGACAGAACAGACAAAAACCCACACAGATTTGAACTGGGAAGAGGAGAGGCTGCAGGCTCTTTGTCGGCAGCAATCACATACATCGTAAGAAATACAGGAACTAGTTTTAAGAGACGCTGTCCTGAATCAAATCCTATTGGCACTTCCTGTAGAGATACCAATACACGTTTTCTCTTCTTTTCAGCCATTTTCCCGGTCTTGGCCCAATGTGGCTTTGGACACAATGGTGCTGGAAATGGGGTTTTCTGTTGGTTCTCAATAAATACATTTACAGCCTCAGGGTCTCACAACCAGGTGACTCAGAAAAGGAGAAAGAAATTATGTTGTTTGCCTGAATCTTAGAAACACGTATGCATCTTTTCTGAAGCAGGATATACTCTCATATTTGACAAGGAATCATAGTTTAATTGTCAAGACTCCCTTTCTTTGCTATTAGGACATTTCTTACTGCCAGCTTGGATTTCTTGACAGTATAAATTGGATGATGTGTTATGTAATGCACTTTAACTTTTAAAGGCCATTCGATCAATAGTTCCATTCACTCGTCTGTGAAAAACTTCCTCCCATAGGAAACATGAAATCATAGTGAATTTAACAAGTGGTGCGCACCTTGTTCTGATGAGAAAAAGAAATATCTGGGGCAGCAAACTTTTGGTGTTTATTTTTAAAATACACAGACGGTGACTTTGTAAATCCACAGCCTTGCAGTGTTATCAGCTTCTCAGCCTGATCAGAGAAATTCCATTTTGCAGTGGGCAGAGTTAAATGTAGAGACTGCCCAGTTTGCCGGAAGTAAGGAGTTGGAAGTGCTCAACCAGAGATGGGGCATCTGTATCCAGTAAGCCCCTTCAAGGCTCAGCAGCAGCAGGGATGAAGGGGAGCATTGTTAAATGCTGCCCTTTGACATTACACAGCTGCTGCACACACCAGCTCACAGCAGCCATGTTTACCTGCACAGGACCATCACATGATCAAGTCGGTAGAAAATCCAAGCACAGAGTAGGGGCCTGAGCTCCCACTTTTTCCTGAGGAGCTGTTGGCATTTGATGGCTGCTAGGAGATGGAGAGTCACTTTTCTTTGGAAGAGTGGCCTCTCGTAATCAGCCTATGCCCTAGTAGCTGACTCTGCATCTGTGGGCAGCACTAATTGGAATCAGTTGGTTATTTTTTTTAAGGGTATGTTTGCTACATGTTCTGGGAGGCTATACAAGTCAGGGGGCAGGGGAATTGGAAGAAGGGAGTAAGAGTAGATATATTTAAGATACATTGTGTAAATGTATGACATTTTCAAAGAATAGAAAAAAGGGAAATTAACAGAACTATTTCTTTAAGAATCTACATCCTTTTTTATCAACCCAAAGGATGTCTACTGGGAGAGCTTTTTCCTAGATAAGATTTTGGGATGGGCAAACACAACTGAGACTAGGGTTAAATATCAAGAAAGGGGACCCAGATTTTAAAATAAATATCAACACAATTAACAAATGACAAAAGACTTCACTAGATATTTCTCCAAAGATATTTAAGCAATCATAATTTACTATAAAGTTTTTATGGATTCTTATAAGTTGTAACAGGTATCTAAGGCTTCATTCTTTTAACAGTTGAAAATATTTTATAAGGAATACGTATTAAAGTTTTTCACTTTTGCTCTTCCTCGTGTGCATGTGTGAATGTTCGCCACATGAGTGCAGGTACATCAGATGCCCTGGAGCTGGAGTTCCAAGAGGTTGTTAGCCTCCATCAGAGGTATGGGTGCTGAGAACCTAACCACAGTCCTCTCTGGAAGATCATGAAGTACTCTTTTCTACAGAGCCATTTGGTGCAAATCAAAGCCACTGTGAGATACTTCTTGTCTAGCTGATACTCTGTCAAAGACAGAAATCAAGAAGGGAAAGGAAGCATGGCCTCATCCTCTTTGGAAGACTTTGGTAGATCCTAAAATGTGAAACAAAGAGTTACCACATTGACTTGGCATTTCCACTACTCGGTATACACAAGACAACAGGAAACACATTTCCACACAAAATCATCCAAATGTTGTAGCAGCACAATTTGTAGTAACTAAAAGGTAAATCAAAACACCATCGATCAAGTGTGAATGAAGAAAATGTAAACCTAAGGAGCTGGAGAGATGGCTCTGTAGAAAAGAGTACTTCGTGATCTTCCAGAGAGGACTGTGGTTAGGTTCTCAGCACCCATACCTCTGATGGAGGCTAACAACCTCCTCGAACTCCA
Organism: Dicrostonyx torquatus; assembly: GCA_028555095.1. NCBI lineage: Eukaryota > Metazoa > Chordata > Mammalia > Rodentia > Cricetidae > Dicrostonyx > Dicrostonyx torquatus. Next base: position 2,815,911 of record JAQHUG010000009.1, on the reverse strand, counting down.
GCTCCAGGGCATCTGATGTACCTGCACTCATGTGGCGAACATTCACACATGCACACGAGGAAGAGCAAAAGTGAAAAACTTTAATACGTATTCCTTATGAAATATTATTCAACTGTTAAAAGAATGAAGCCTTAGATACCTGTTACAACTTATAAGAACCCAAAAAACTTTATGATAAGTGAACGCAGCCATACACTAAAACTCACATGTAGAATCTAGTTGTAGGAGATGTCCAAAAAAGAACTATTCAAACAGATAGGTAGTAGATTAGTGATTTCTAGTGGCTTAGAAGAGAAGGAAGTGGAGAGATAGTAGGGAAAGATTGCTCATGGATATCAGATTTCTTTGGGGGCAAAGAAAATACTCTGGAGTTAGGAAGTAATGAGTAAGGAGAAGCTCAGCTACTACCTTACAAACCACCAAAGTGGATACTATGAAACAGTGAACTTTATGGTATATGAATTATACTCAGTAAGTACATGATTAGAAAAACTAATATTCAGAGGGTGATGAAGTGACTACACATGCTATTTATGGTTAAGAAAGCCTCCTGCCCTTTGACAAAATCAATACCCTTCTATGATAAGAAAGTTCTGGAGAGATTAGGGATACAAGGGGCATATCTCAAATGTAATAAAGGCAGTTTACAGCACGCCTGTAGCCAAAATCAACTTAAATGGAGAGAAACTCAAAGCAATTCCACTAAAATCGGAAATAAGATAAGGCTGTCCACTCTCTACATAGCTATTCAATATAGTACTTGAGGTCTTAGCTATAGCAGTATGAGAACTGAAGGAGATCAGGAGGTTACAAATTGAAAACATAAATGACCGAGGAACACTTAAAGAAATGTTCAACATCCTCATTCTTCAGGGAAATGCAATCAAAAATACTTCGAGATTTAATCTTACACCCACCAGAATTGGTTTGATCAATTAAACAACTGACAATTCACGCTGGTGGAGATGGAGAGTAGGGGCAACACTCATCCATTGCTGAGTGCATTGGGACTGCAAACTTGTATAGCCTCTATGGAAATCAGTGTGACGGTTCCTTGGGAAGATGGGGATTGATGTACCACAGTATCCAGCTACACCACTCTTGGGCATATACCCAAATGATGTTTTACCCTACAACAAAGACACTTACTTGCTCAATGATATTCATTACTGCTGTATTCAAAACATCCAGGAATTGGAAACAACTTTGATGTTCCTCAACAGAAGAATGGATAGAGAAAGTGGTACATTTACACAAGTCATTATTAGTCAGCAGCTCAAAAAAAAAAAAAAAAGGACATCATGAAATTTGCAAGCAAATGAATGGAACTAGAAAGAAATCACCCTCAGTGAGATATCTCAGGCCCAGAAAGACAAATATGGTTTCTATTTGGTTATATGTAGATATTAGTTGTTAGGTTAATGAAACTAAGTTCCAATCCATAGAAGCACAGAGAATAAGTATAGAGTAAGGGACTACAGGGTGCAGACAGACCTTACTAGGAAAGGAAAATAGAATAGGTAATTATGGGTGGATGGTGTGGATGAGACTGGAAGAGGAAGAATGAGTTGGAAGAGGTGTGGGGAAGGGGTTGAAGGAGGGAACACAGGGAGACATAACTAAAATTAAGGGGCATTTGAGGGGTCATATGTAAACCTAATAAAGTAGAAACTTCCTAAACATGTGCATATATGAAGACAATCTAAATAAAATTGCCAAATAATAGGGGAGGTAAAGTCCCAACTGGCCATCTCTTGTCACCAAATGAAGCTTCTACTACCAGGGTTGGGTTACATCTAATTGAGTTGTTAGCCAATGGGGTACCGTGGGAATCCCTAAATAATCCAGGCTGTTGCAAAGACAACAGATTGCTCTCTGTAAACTGACAGCAAGACTTCATTGTTGAAGACAACATGTACACAAGTCCTTGAAAATGAAGATGCCCAGCTGGTGACGGCATAGAGCCTTCACCCCAAGTTCTAGTGTGTTTGGCATAAGGCGGTACTCTGCATGCTACTAAAAGTGAACTGTAAACACCAAGACAGTCACAGACACCGATCTAAAATGGTGTCCTGCTTGCAAGATTTGCTAAGGTAATCGTGGCACAAAGCTTGTGAGAATAACCAACCAATATCTGATTTGACTTAAGGCCCACACCATGAGATAGAACCCATATCCAGCACTTCTTGGGTGACCAAAAATCAGAGACTAGATATCCCAGGGGCCTAGAGGAAAACGGAATACCACTGGTCTTTAAAGAAAAGAAATCAGTGATAAAATGACTCATCACCAGAGACTTCCTCCTGCAACAGATGGAACAAATACAGAGATCCACAGCCAGGCATTGTGCAGGGAGGGAGAGAAATAGGGAGAGACACAGAGGGACAGAGAGACACAGAAAGACATGCACACATAGAGAGAGCTTGGAACACTCAGCCCTAAATGGAACGTATCCATCAAATCTCTTCTCTCACAGCTCAGAGAGTCCCGCAGAAGGGTATTGAGTATAGGCGACAGAGGCAATGGAGGACTCCAAGAAAACAAGGCCCTGTAAATCAAATTGAGCAAAGCTGATATAAACTCACAAAGACTGAGGCAGCATTTATAGAACATGCACATATCTGCACCAGGTCCTCTTCATATCTATTATGGCTTCCATTTTAGTGGTTTTTTTTTTATGGAATTTTTGAGTGTGTGAACAAGTGAGTCCCTGATTCTTGGGCCGTATCGTGGGCTCTTTTCCTTCTGTTCCTTTGGTTGGTCTTGCCCAACTTTGATGTAATAGTTTTTTTTTTTATTTTATCATGCTTTATTTTGTTACATTTTATTATTATCTCTTAGAGACTGTCCTTTTATAATAAGAGACAGAAAGGCAGAGGATATGGCTGGAAAGGAAGGTGGGGAGGAACTGGGAGGACAGGGAGGAGAAACCATAATCAGGATATGTGAAGTGAGAAAACTCTATTTTCAATAACAGAAGGAAGAGAAAAGGTGATGGTGGTGCTCCTGAGATTTTTTTTTTCTTGAGACAAAGAGGCTGATCATCATCCTTGAAATCCAAAATGAGCATCATTTTATTCTACCATTTAGTGTCTCAGAACCTAACAATCAGAGACTGACCTCCTTTCACATTCTGTGTTTGGGGATTGATTCCTTGACTCAAAGACAACAAGGCATTGGCACTGGTTTTGCTCACTGACAAGAAATTAAAGCAGGGATACAACTGTGACACAAATCTCAGTCTCTGTTGTTGGTTGTATTTTCATACATTGCTAACTCAGGAAGTGCCTAACCGTTGAGGTTTGAGTGGATGGCATTTCTTATTTAGAGTTGTATTAGGAGTTGTTTGCTTTTCTTTCGTCTTTTAGATAAAGGTAGACAAACTAATGAATTTACTCACTACAAATAAAATATCCATCCGCTGAGCACTTTGTAGTGAGTGGAGGCATTGACTTGTGAGGCATGGCACTTGCTTGAAAGAGACATTTAAGGGAAAAAGAAAGAAAGGAGCAGTCTAGAATCAAGGGAAGAACATTAGGAGCCCTCTGAGTGAGATAGTGAATGAGGTCAGAGAGAGTGGCATAGGGTATTGCACTAACTAGGGGTAACTGGTAGAACCACTTTGTGTAAGATCTCAGACACTTACAGGGGGGACTAGTCTTTATGCCGCGGACAGCTAGGAACATTTAAAGGATTTCCATCTCCTTTGGACTTTGACATTCCTAGTCTAGCTATAGCACAGGGAGAGGGTTACATGAATGACAAGGAACTATGAGAATTTGGGCAGGTGGAAGGTGATGGTGGCTCCACTCAAGTACGGACACAATGATAGAAAGCAAAAAACAAACACGAGTTATCATGGGGTCAAAACCGACTGACCTGAGTTGGCAGTTTATTAAAGAAAGGGAAAAGGGAGAAGATGCTATCAAAAATTATGTTGTGATGTGGAAATGTAGCTCAGTTGGTAGTGGTTGCTTAGCACACACAAAACCCTAGGCTTGATCCGTTGCACCACGTATACATGATATGGCAACACACCCCTATAATCTTAGCATTTGCGTGGAGGAGGCAAGATGATGAGAGAGTCAAGGCTATCTTCCCTTCCATAGTGAGCTTGAGGCCATCCTGGAATACTTGAGATGCTCCCCCCCCAAAAAAAAAACAACAACAGCAAAAACAAACTATCAATGTCAATGTTCTATCTTGGGCAACTGGAGTAATTTTTTTCACTGATGAAGAAAACAAAGAGTGGTAGGAATTCTGTTGGGTGCACACTGCATATGCAGACTGTGTTGGCTAAAGACAGCTGTATATTTATAGTTTTTTAAAAAATAACTCTTATGTTCTTCAATAACTAAAACTCTGCCCCCCCCCAGTGAGATATGCCTGCATTGGTTCCTCACTATGAATCTGAGAAAGAGCTTGTGTCAGTACTAATGAATACTGTTTGCACAAACACATGTGACTTTCATGTTTGATCATAATAATATTCACGATTCTTTCCACTGATGTCTCAGAAGGCTTACCTTTGGGATTCCAGCAACTTCATTGTGACAAAGCCCAGGCTACAATAAGGGCACTATGGTGTTCTAGCCCAGAGCTCCAGAGAGTCTTCTAGCTGATGAATTTATACATGGGTGTCTGGAGTAAAGTCCCAAAGCATCCATTCTTCCCCAGGTACTGAAGATAGACAGAGGCAGGCCATTCTCAACTCTGCCCTATTTGAATTCCTGACTCAGCCCCCTAAATTTATGACAGATGAGATCATTTGGAGTCGCTTACAACACATCCATAGATAACTGGCATGTTACATTTGGGGTGACTTTGTGACATGGACAGAGAAGTCACATGTACATTCCTCTTCTCACCATGGCTGGCTACAAACTACGTTTCATCAAAAACATGCAAGGGCAAATCTGTTCTCCTCATTTCTGCTATTGGTCAGAAACATTTGCTTTGCCCTTCTTAGGTTAAGAAGAAAGGAAGAAAGAAAGGGATAGTCAGAGGAAGGCTGAAGGAACTCTATCATGGGGGGAGCAGCAAGGACAGTGCCACCCCTGGAAGGTGGTGGTGAGACAACCACAGTAACAGCTGTGTCCTCTGCACAGCACTACAGATCTGGGCTACATGGGCACTGGTGTGCTGTGCAGAGTGGGAATTATGCCCTAATGACTGGCATTGTGTCTGTTCTCACTGTCCTCCCTATAAAGTGGGCTCTGACTCTAAGAAGGTCCAGCTGGACTGTGTTAAGAAATTTTTATTGTTTCCTTTGGAGTTGGGATGAAAGCACATAAAATTACAAGTGGAAGGAACACCATGCCACAAAATTGCATAGAATGATTACAAAAAGTGAATTACGCATTTTAAATAATTTGAGATAGAAGAACCCAAATATATACATTTTAAGAGAATCAAATTCTTTGCCCCCTCTTTCGTTTTCTTCTTAAAAGGCAAAGGTCACAACGTTCAGTCCATCACAACAGTATTAACACAGTGTACAAGGGCAGCATTACAGTCAAAGGAGAGCAAGCAATGACCCTTTCTTTCAGAACTTAATTAATGAATGCTTATCTATTACAGGAGTATTAATTAATGTACAGTGGCACTGAAATGTTAAAAACCAATGGCATGTCATTAGAACTTTGAACACTGATTTATACGACCCAACCACGTTATTCTCAGTAGTTTAAAGGTGTCAGGGACAGACACTGTCTAATTTAATGCATGACTCTACTCTCTATTATAGGAAAAAACCACAGTACAGAATTTCACACATTAGACGAAGAACAAGGCAAATACATAAAGGCACAAAACTGCACATCATAGAGACCCCTTTTCTTTACCTTTGTCTATGTTCAAGTAATATTAATATTATTAATGGATAGTATCACGGTAGTAGTTTCAGTGATGCAAGATGCACAGTGTTACACACTATCCCACAACTGCAAAAAGTGTCACTGTACAGATACAAAAATGTGATTACAGTAAATGACCGAATACAAAACATTGTAAAATGGCCAGAATCACCAAGATAATGAAGTCCAACTACCAAAACAGGGTTTGAAAGTCAAGGTTATCCAACCTTAGTCACTATATGGACAATGATGAAATCCAGTGTTCTGCAATAACCACCACTCTTTGGTTATGAGTGCTGTTATTGATTCTTCTCCAATTTCGACGGTCTATAATTGTGTTTGTAAAATGCAGCATTCCATCTGGACCATTCCCACCTCTTTCTGAGTAGTGCCTTTCCTTCAAAGTGCAAAAGGAGTACGGTTTACAAAAGCTCTCTCTTCGGTGGAAGGTGAGTTTTAGTAAATGTCTAATTAACACTCTTCATTCTTCAGATAAAATATAATCATCTCTAAAGGAGATGTGATTTTCCCCTTGTGTCTCACTAGATTTTTTTTTTTTATCAAACACTGTCACGGTGTTTGAAGCAAGCCTTCATTTTGATTAAAACTTAATTATGATCCTAGTTATTGCTGAAAGTTAAATAAAATCATTTCCATAAAAATATTAAATTCTTGAAACACAAATTTCAGGACACAACTGGATTTTTTTGCACTGTAAAACGCTTTGCTAAATTATAACCAGACAGATTCTCTTTAAAATAAAATGAAGCCATGAACATATCATTATTGGGTTTTAATGTTCTTTGTCTCACTCTCTAAACCATATTTTTCTACATAATTGCTATTTCTTAAGACCTCTTAATAATGTTTTTATTAGCTTTAACATGATATAATTTGTTCCTCTTATTCCCCTTAAAATAAAATAAAAAGTCAAAAAGACATGACTAAGTGCAGTAAGTATACAAACTAAAATATAACCAAAGCTTTATTACTATTAGAATAAAATGGAAATTAATCAGTTAAAATTTATTGAAGATAGGAGTGATACTTTTGTACTCTTATTTCCTAAGTATTTTGCATATTCTGACCATTAAAACAACCTCAAAATCTGATACTTAAAATCCAATTTTGATCCTACAAATTTTTTTTAGCAAATTTATATTGTAAATTCTAAGTCTACCTCAAGCTGCATCAATGACTCCATAAACTGACTCAGCATTTCCATATAATTTAATATCCATGTAACTTATATATTTGACCCATTTCTTCTCTGTCCATGTATCCCTGAACTTGCTTTTAAATCTTATGGAAGAGATTTGGGTCACTGCCAATTAATAAACACACATGTACACTCATGCGTATGTATGTGTGTGTGTACACTTATATGGGTGGGTGCATACATGTAATATATACATGGAGATAATGTGTATCATTATACATGTGCATTTAGATAAATATTCTATCTTCCTTTCTACAGTAAAAATAAATGAATCACAAAAAATATCTGACAACAAAACAACCCACTGGAACCTGTTCAGTCTAGCTGGAATTCTGATTAATACACACCAGTTCAACTCTTCCTCAACGGAACAGACCCGTTGTAGCTTTTTCGTCATTTTGAGACAACAACCAATAGATATCCAAAGGTGTACAGTCAAATATACAATCCATATTGATAATAGTGAAATGGCTTCATTGGACAATAATATAGTCAAGTGATATTTTTTATAAAAGAAACTATATAAGAGTCACTATGGTATCTAATAAAGCCATGTCAATAGCAAATACAGATGCTTCTGTGATAAATAAATTAGCAAACTGCAAGCCACCAGTGCTTGCAAAGCAAAAGATGAAACAATTTAATATACATGTTAACTTGAAAACATGGAAAACATGGAATTGCGGGGCTGTTAGGGAAACAATGGTCAAAGTTGCATGTTCCATAGTGTTAAATGGTGCTATGCACTTCTCAAACTATTTCTATTACTTTGAAATACTTTACACTGGGACTTAAAATGAAGACATGACCTCAAGTTTTCTTCTAAGAAGACATTGTCCTTCATTACATGTTCCATGGAGCCTGGGAGCTGCCTGTTTTTAATTTACTATTGGAAAGAAAAGGAAAATCCTGCATACATGCACCCTTCTCTCTAGACTGCAATAATTTCCATATGACACATGGAACGGGGGTATGGGACCTCCACACAGATCCTTCCGGAACTCTGGCTTTGGTGTGGATCTCAGGCTAAGGGATGCTTCTCAGGAAGATGGCCCTGGGCAGTGATCTTTGTCATTAGAGTCTGATGGAGCTCAAGCAGTCGTGCATATCTGGAAGGCCTGGCAGGAACATCACAGAGGAGTATCAAACTCTTTTCCTGGGTTCTCAACTTCTACTTCCTCACTGGAGGGAGACCTGTGGTTCACCTTTCCAGGGTCTGAGGCCAGGGAAGGAGGGGCGGAACCGTGATTGCTGTCTTCACTGATCTTCCCTTTCATGGCCTCCTGTACGAACTCCAGAATCTCCAGGGGCAGTCTTTTGAACTTGTCTTGGTATTCTTGCTCCAGCTCCATCTGCAGCTGAGAGACATCAAGAAAAAACAAAGTTTGAGGTTGTTTACGTTTTTCATCTCACGCATACAGAAACTCTTTCATGGAGACGTGTGACGGCCAAAGAGAATACAAGGACTTATGATGCTATTCACTGTTCCTCTGAAGTGAAGGTGAAAAACAGTTCAATAGGACATGCCCTTTGTTCCCAGCTGAAAGTCAAGTCCTGGTCACTCATGGTGTAATAAGCCTGAGGACTTGGACTAAGACAAACACAACATGATCACACATACATTTGGGAAAGTTTACAGAAGCAGTGTATAAGGATTACAGTCCTTACACTAAGGGATTGAGTAATGTCAACAGCAGGAATTGTCCGGGTCATCTGTGAACAGGGCTGAGGGGCTAAGGTGACCATGGTGGAAAGATAGAAAGAGCTCAAGTGAACTTCAAGGGTAGGGCTTCAGTTTAAGGCTGGGAAGCTAAGACTGAGAATTTTTAGTCTGTCTGTCTTTCTTCCTTTTTTTTTTTTTTTTTTTTTTGCAGGACCCCATACATGCTAAGCAAACCCTCTCCCACTATAACTCAAGCCCATTAGAGTCTTTAAAAAGAAGCCTGATGAGGATTTTTCAAGTGAACACCACCCATATACAACATTCACATTTGCTATGATCTCCTTTTTATGGCTTCCTTATTTACTTTTTCACTGCAATTTTTATTTGTCTTTTAAACGGTTACAGTTACCTTTTAAATGTCTTCTGTCTTATCTGTTTTATGCCTTGGAAAATTGGAAGACTTTTTAATGTCAAGGAAGTCTTTCTGCACATAGAGACTCATGGAGCTGCCTTTGTGGGAAAGCGGTTGTAAAAGCTTGTTACTTATACAGAAGTGAAGTGAGGGTACTTAGAGCAGGGAGGGCTGTTTCCTAAGAAAGGAAGTCTCTGCTGTTTGTGTCCCAAAAAAAAAAAAAACCTCATGCAATCTCCTGAAGACAATGCTTCTTTCCAGCCCTTATTAGCCTTGAGGTAACCCTTTTTAATGGTGCCTGGGAGGATGAGGCAGGAGGATCACCACAGGTACAAGACTAGTGTGAGCTACATGGTTAGTTTAAAAGCAAAAAAATTAAAATAAAACCCAGAAAGCCCTTGAAACTCTGAAACTTATTCTGGTGCTTGTCAGTCTTTTCATGTGCACAGATTGCGTGGGGGCCTGACCTTGGTTCTCATTTTGGAGGGGTGGGTGGGCCGAGTTTCTGCGTGCTTAGCTGCTCTGTATGATGCCGATACAGCTGTCTCATGTTAGTTACACTGATTATTACGTCGAGTTCTACGTTGGCCACACTCTGGCTGTATATCCTCCATCGGTAGCAACCAGTGAAGCCTCGTGGGCTTGGCCTTGACTCTTAGACCTTCCATGGTGAAGTCGGTCCTCGGGACAGCTGTCCTTGTGGGTTTGACTCTCTTTTATGGACACTGCCACTTTAGAGCATCCACTGTCTCAACTCTTTCATTATTGCTTTTAGACCCAAGATATTTTGCCATGCCTTAGCCATTTAATCTATGTCTCTGTGTGTAACCATCTCTGCAACTCTAAACTTCCCCAAATGCTGAAATACAGAATATTTTGGTAAATTTGTGACAGTCATCAAGATTGACAGCCCCAGGGCCATTTGTGGTCTTTTTGTAGTCTCCTTCTTGTGCTAGGCCTTATGCAGTTTATTGAAGAATGATTAATTTGTGTGATTAAAGTATGGAACAGGCCTTTCTACAGTGTAGCCCTCATGGTATACCCACTGCATTGCCTTTCCAAATGAAAAGTGTTATGATTTCTAAAAAGCAATGATCTGGAAGGATGACAGATAATGGATTCTGGATCTTTGTGAATGACTCACTCCAACATGTACATGAAATAGAATCTGAGAAAAGATGGTTTAGACTGAGTATTCAAAATCAACTTTCTCCTCGCTCAAAGAAAATGCAAGATAATTATGCATGTATATATACATATATGTGTATATATGTATGTGTTGTGTATACATACATATATATGTACACACAGATAGATATATATAGTGGAGAGAGAGACAGAAAGAGGGAATGCTACTGGACCAGTGAAGAGGAATGCTCACAGCCCCCAATTGTACAGGATTATGGTGGAGCAAGGACACCATAAACACAGTTCCACATTCTTTGTCTGGCTCACAGAAACCACTGCAGGATTAGAGACAAGAAGACAATTGTCCTTTCATCCCCCACTCTTCCAACAATCCAGGAGGGTTTGGGTAGCAGATCCGTTGTTGGTAGGAATGGCGCCCCACCCTGAAGACTGTACCAATGTATGAGTCTTCTCCATCAGTTCACAACCTTCAGCTCAACACACATGTGATTCATTTCATTTCCAAGCAAACTAAGGAAAGGAAGAACAGCAGAGGATCCAGTTCTGTGGACATGGAAAATGGTAGTTTTTATTGAGGGTTGATGGGTGGGTCTTCAATATCAGGTGTGTCAGACCTGACCTAGCAGACAGTCTCTCTGAAGATCTTGGTATAAGACAACATGATATTTCAGAAATCACACGTCACCATAATCATCATCAGCATCATTTAAAAGAAAAAATATGAGAAAATGTCAAACAATCAGTCAACACTTTTTAAAGATGTTGGTAATTTGATTCCTGTCAAGACTTAATTTTGATAATTTAATTTTAATAACGATGATGATCATTTGTAATTGTTGTCCCAACTGTGGCTAAGTCATAACTATACTGGACTTCTCTCATCACAAAGTAGAAGCAGATTTTTTTTTGCATCATAAACTAGGTTACTGCCTCACAATTTTGATAAAATGTCTTATAAGCTATTCTTTAGGAAAGTCATTCAATTATTAATAAGTGAATTTCAAAATAGTATTTACTATTAGATGTCAAGTAAGACACTTTCCCTTTTCTTTTCTTATAAACTAATAATTTGTTCATTGGAAAAAAGCATAAAAGTATACAGGCGAATTTCTGGAGCCATTCCCAGAAAGCCCCATCCAATGGGAGCTAGTGCAACTCAAGGACCGTTTTACAGGGGCCAAGAAAATCAGGGGAGTGAGCGAAGCAGGCTGTGTAAGAGGGAGTAGAGGGGTGGGATTGGAGCTAGAGACTGGAGTTAACTAAAGGTGGTGCCAGCAACTCGGTTCTAGTGGAGGCTTGTCAGATTCTGTCCACCCCGGGTTGAGTGTATTACCCTCAGGATCCCCCTTCACAGGCTGGCCTCCTGGCAGCAGGTGCCTGGTCTTCACAGGTAGGTCCCAGTGCAATGATGGGTTTTGAAGACAGCTACTGGGGTGTCACATCTGAAGACAGAGTGAGCTCTAAAGCCCTCCCTCACCAGGGCAGTTTCCCTTCAGATCCTGCATTAACCTGAGGACTAAGTGCCTGGGATGAGGGCTTTCCTCAAATATGACTGTGATGGGAGGCAAACCCAGGTGACGGCTCTACTATCATCTTCATCTTTACTCCACCTAAAGTGGCGAGGAAGCCCTTTCTCCTGCTTTTTATGATTTCTCTGCTACAAATGACCTCTAAGTGATGCTGGGTAGATCCTCAGAAATCGGTTTTTCCTTTATTCTGCATGAGAAGCTGTTGACTTATTAGGTTCCAAGTGGTCTGAATTCAGCATGTTTATGTGCCAGGCAGACAGCAGTAACTGTGTGTGGAGGCAGAAGCTGATGCTGTGGTTTTAGCTACTCCCAGATGTGAGCCAGAGGGTCACCAGCATGAGTTCAAGATCAGTCTGGACAAAGTACTAATAAGGCCTCATTGTCCAAGGTTGCCCCAATTTCCCCAGGAGACAGCATTTACCTACATTTACTTTGTGTTACAAGTACCTATTTGTAATTTAAAAAAGATTCCAAAAGGTATTTTAAGACAAAAACAAGCTGATGAAAAGAAACAAAGTAAAGAACGAAAAGGACAACATACATTGCCTTAGATTGGGTAAATCTACCTTTGAAAATGGGGCTCCCAGGACCCAGAGTAGGGGTTTAAAGCATTATGATGTTGATTGCTTGTAGAGGAAAAATACATGAACAATGATGACAACAAAAATACACCCCAATGTCAACCTTTGGTGATAATATTAATTTTATCTGTCTTTTCTTAATAAATATGCATTTTCTACTATCTGACTATAATAACTGCGGAATCATTTGAAACTGTTTTAGACATCATGACCACCGTATCATGCATCACCCGACAATAAGGACACTTTCTTACTTAACGACAGTATCTTAACCACTTTCAGGAAAATAATAATTATTGTTATTCAGAGTTTTCAAATGTTATCTCTTCCCAAACTTTTCTAGCTTCCTTTTAGACCAGTCTCTAGAATTCATGTGCCACATCTGTTTGTTACATCCTTCTCCTTTCCCCATTTCAGGTATTTATCATTGTCTTAGGTTTTAAAAGTCTCGTCTAATTTTCTTACCAAACACCTACGTTCTGAGTTTGTGTGGTTAGTTGCTTGTGTCGCCATTTAAGTTGGTTCTTCAAACCTAGATGTTAACAAGATTCCATTAAATGGAATCTATAAACATTTGATTTGGCAAGAATATTCTACAGATATTTATTTCTATCTCCTATTACTGCCTGTTTGTGGGTGCTGAGGTCAGCTGGCTCTATTATCAATGATGTTATTTAATACCTAGATAACTTGGTAACTGCTGCGCCTTGATTTTCCCAAGACCTGCTTTTGTCTTTTTTGTTGGCAGTTCTGCTGTGAGGTCAAATTCTAGATCTATTTTAGAGATTTCATACATACGTACATAAATATACTTGGTAATTCTTTGCTATTCATTAGATGACTATTTCTAACTGTGTCATCTTTAGTTGGTATTCCTCTGTAATGAACATCAAGACCCTGTCTCAAAAAGCAAAACAATCACCAGTGTGGACCAATGACTTTCCACTTGAGCTAAAGTTCTCTCCCAAAGGCAAGGCAACGGTTAAATGTTTTTTGTTTTTTTACACATTTTTCTGAATGAGAAATTGGGAGTATAATCATTTTTTAAAGTTAAATAATTTTTCTTCATTTTCTTATTAGCCCCATCTCTATTTCTCTTCTCTCTTGTTGGAGGAGGCCACTTGTTTGTTTCCAGACTGCCCAGAAACCAAAATAACCACATAGAAACCAAATTAATTAAATCACTGCTTGGCCCATTAGCTCTAGCTTCTTATTGGCTGACTCTTATATATTAATTTAACCCATTTCTATTAATCTGTGTATTTTCATGTGGCAGTGGCTCACCGGCAAAGTTTCAGCATGTCTGTCTCCATGGGGCTACATGGCTTTTCTCTTTGACTCCGCCTTCTTCCTCCCAGCATTCAGTTAATTTTCCCTGCCTACCTCTATTCCCCTATAGCTCTGCATAGGCCGAAAACAGGTTTGTTTTTTTGTTTTTTTTTTTTGTTAACCAATGATATTCACAGCATACAGAGGGGAATTCCACCCCCCCCTCTCTATCTCTCTTCCTTGCATTTAAATTAGTCCTAACAATTTTATGTTCCCTATTGGCTTATATCAAAGCTCAGATGTAAGATGTCTGGTGTGTGACAGTTGGAGGCGGTTAGCTTTCAGGATGGCTCTGAGATTTGTTAGAATGTCCCTTTTGATTTTTGTATATTTAACTGATTTGTGTGTGTGTGTGTGTGTGTGTGTGTGTGTATGTGTGTATTAGGTTCCCAGACACTTTTGTATGTTCCCTGCACCAAAACTGGAAGCAGCGGCTTTAAAAGGAAACTGTAGTTCTCCCTCTGAAGGCTTTGATAATGCCAGCCCTGGATCCTACAAGTGCAGACACCCTTACCGGTTGGTAAAGAAATGCATTGTGAACAGTCATTGGTACATACTTGTATTTCAAATGTCTTTGATTGCTTTTGTTTTTGAGACAGAGCCATGCTATGCAGTCCAAGCAAGCTTGGAGCTCCCTGTGTTTACCTGGCTGGGTTTGAACCCATGTCCTTCCTGCTGTTTCAGCTTCCTAAGTGCTGACATTGGAAGTCTACACCACCATGTCTGGCTTCAGTTTTAAAATTAAGATTATAGCTTCTTCCTAGCATATTCATTTTTTGTTTTTACTTATAGTAAAAATTTTGCCTTCTGGTAGTATTATTGTGTTTACCTCCATGCCTTATGTTAACTATGCAGAAAGTTTCAATATTATGATTTATTAAATAACAAAAAACTAACAAAGTAACATTCAAATTTTTTGAGATTCTTTTTATTCCCAGAATATATTCAACTAAGAATAGTTCCCTGTTAAAATGTGCCTAAAATAATTATATTCCTTCTGTGCTTTGACACACACAGGAGTTTGTTCTCATTAGATCTTTTAAGCTATTTTAAAGCTTTTTTTCTACCAGTAGTTGCTACCATAGATATTTAAAATGCAATTCTTGATAATCTTTTAATCCTCTCAAATTATATATTTTTGCCTTTGGGGGATATGAATATATATTACTATAATTATCTTGTACAATATATTTTGAAATTTATTGCTAAAGATAAGGAAAAATAGAAAAACAAATTTGTAAAGAAACTAAAAATCAACAAAACACAAGTATTTCTGGGAAACGGTTCTACTTAACAAAATATGATATAGCCAATAAGTTTAAATTGATGAGTCGATCTGAAACCAGAGAAGTATGGATGCTGTATAATATGACAGGACCATCACACTGCTATTATGACAACTGCAGAGTCCACCTAGATTTGTATACATATTCTGTTTATATGAGAGAAATTAAAAAATAAAGAACCACTTTGGAAGGAAACACGAGAACATAAACTGTGTGGGGATCATGATTTTTTTTTCTATTTTCCACTTTCAGGGTAATGCGATTATTTTATTTTTGGCAGCAAATGTCTTTCTAAAATGAAAACCAAATTACTATCTGCTTTAAAAGATTCACAGGAGAAAGAGGCAGAACTCTGGACATGTGAAACATTCAGAGATTGCTGCAGGGACGAGAATGCTCTAGTTTCAACTTCACCAGCTGGGTGAATGGATCCTTAAAACAACATGAAAAACCTTCCCAAAATACATTAATAGAACATGTAGTTTCAGACCTAGCCTGAGCAGCCTTGAAAGGCTGTGTCTTATTTTTAGAAGAAGCTCATGAATTCTTAGAAAAGTTCAGAGCGAGGTTAGTCAGGCTACCTGAGGATCATTCCAAAGGACCAAGTCAGAACAGCAGACTTTATCATGTATCCTAATCACTCTAGATTTTCATTTGTTTTCCTAGAATAAGTTTCTATGAGACTTAGACTCAATATGGCTGACTCCATGAGAAATTCCTTTTGTATCTAACCACTAAGAAACACTACATAAAATACAATGGCCAGGTGGGACTTGTCTTTAATCCCAGCACTCAGGAGGAAGAGGAGGGAGGGCAGATCTCTGTGAGTTCAAGGCCAGCCTGGTCTGCAGAGCAAGTTCCAAGATAGGCCCCAAGGGTACAGGGAAAACCTGTCTCGAAACACCAAGAAAAAAAAAGTCCTCCCCAGTAAGATGCTCCTTGGGTAGCAGAGTAGATCCTTCAGGATCAGGCTTCTGTATTCTAGTACGATGGGTAACAAGCCCTGTGTAAGATCAGAGGTCACTACTCTTGAGACAAGAATTAATAAAAGGGGTATGGACAAAGAAGCTAAAATGACTTGGGGATCTATGGGGGAAGAATATTTGACAATATTTGCAAAGGGAATTGGAAATCAGAATGAACAATCAAAAATGAGAACAGCTTTCAAATTCAAATTACTGATGTGAACCCAGTGCCAGTAAGTTTAAACAGAAACTAACTGTTCAGCAGCTGTTGTAACCTGTGAAGGTTCAACAGAAAAACATCAAATTCAGACACTCGGGAGTCCCCTCACAACCCAGGAGGAAGCCACCTAGACAAGCAGGTGCCAGTGACTACGAGATGAGGTTCAGGGTCGTAGATATCCCTAGCCGTTCAGCTGATGTTGGACCTTGTAATTCAAGGTTGCCATTGGCAACAGAAATCTAAAGAAGGAGCAATGTGATGATCGGTACATTTTAGGTCAAAGTGGGAAATACTTGAGACATGCCATAAATAAATTCAAAGAAGAAAAGACTTTTGGGTTTAAAAAGAAAGGAAGAGAAACAAAACTGGCCAATGTGCCAATGTGGAATAAAGCAGTGAATTCACAAGATACATTTAAGCTTACCAGGGGCATGAGCACAGGATACAGTTTTGCCAAAATTTCCCAAATAACTACATTCTGTGCAAACAGTAAAGTTAATTAACTTTCATCTTATAAGCAAACATCAATTAGCAATAGGGCTTATTGTAGAGGGCCCACAAGGAAACCGTACATTACAGTGTTGCCAAAGAATCACACAAAGATAACTCACCAGCTAGATAAGATTCTTCCTCCAAACTGATATCAAATGTGTACATTAAACAAAATTGACCTTGGGAAGCTCATTTTATCTACTGGAGTTTCAATTGTCTTATACATAAATTTAATATTGTGTGTGTGTGTGTGTGTGTGTGTGTGTGTGATAGTATGTATGGGGTCAGACTTTCAGGAGTCTAGTATATGTGAGGTCAGACTTTCAGGAGTCTGTTATCTCTTCCTCTCTGTGTTCTGGGGATTGAACTGAGGTCATCAAGCCTGTTCAACGAATGTTTTTACCCACATAGCCATCTCACTGGCCCTTCAATTATCTCAAATATAAAAGTGAGATTTACGGTACTGAGAGCCTCTGGCTACTGTTAAAAGGTTTAAATGAGACCATGTTTTGCATATTGTAATTGCTTAGTAATGGATAATGCTAAATCTTATTTCTTTCTAAAAGAAGATAAAGAACAGGATTTGTACACAAACACATCTGGCACCTTGCCTGCTAAATGGCCCCATCCCTTCTAGTTACATTCTCTGAGTGGCTTACCTGGCCAATACAATGTGGTCATGATTCTTCTTCGATCTCTTTATGAACTGGATTCTGGTTTATTGTTGAATTTGATACATTTATCAATAAGTAATGTTTTTGAGTGGTTTGATGCCATAAGCGAGGAAAAATGAAGAATCTTTTTAAGATAAGGAAGGATTTGTGTGGAGAAAAGGCTGAGGGGATACCACAGACCAGGATACAGTGTATGGATTCGCAATGAAGCCTGCATTGTGACCTTAAAGTGATACTGGAAGTATTCTTTTGAGGAGTTTAGAGATGAAAGTTGGGTCTCATTGGATCTATAAATACCCTTATCATCATCACATCTGGGAGCGGAAGCCCTCGGTGTGTTCCCTTTTCTGTAGGACAGATGATAAATGATATTCCCCATGCAGACAGTTCTTTAGCCTAAATTCCCTTTTTGGTGCTCCACCTAAAGGTGTGCTGTGTGTATAAATAGCTGATTCCTAGGCTTTGAATCTGCTCTGATATCTATAAAAGTACAACCCTTAGTCTATTTCTTTCATATAGAACCAGCTATAGATCACAAGTGAGCCCCACATACTCTGTAGATGAGACACATTTTTTTAAAAAAATGTTGCTATATAAAAAGAGGCACCGTCAGTGAGCTTTAGTGAGTCTCTAAAGTTAACGTACAAACAAAGGAACTAGGGTTTGTTAAGGGTCAGGCTCGGAGCCCAGCGTTAGATCTGTGACAGGTGGTAAATTTCTGTGTTTTTGGCAGCTGCCAGAACATGCAGGTGTTGCTGCTCTGATCATACTTTGTAGAACACCAGCTGAGACAATGGTCTTCAGATGGTTCTCTTCTGTTGAGCATTCTCTCCCTCCTCCACATTATTTCAGGAACACACACACACACACACTCACTCACACATGCACACACACCTCTGAAAGCCTTCTTTTTGGTACATCTCTCATTATAGACCTCTGGAGTTTGTAATACTTAAGGTTGGTTTCAGAGTGTTCACTGGAGCATATAGGGGAGGGGCAGCATGATGGCTGCTAAAAGCACAGAGAGGAAAGGGGAGGAGCCAAGGACAAGATAAGTTGATCCAGAGCTTGAGTCAATAAAAAGAAAACAGAAATTAGACACCATGTGATTTCTCCAGCACAGTCCCTAACACACCTTTGCAATCTGACATAGCTCTTACATGAGCACTCCTCTTTACATCATGGAGGAATTCGGGGCTGGAGAGATGGCTCAGTGGTTAAGAGCACTGCCTGCTCTTCCAAAGGTCCTGAGTTTAGTTCTCAGCAACCACATGGTGGCTCAAAACCATCTGTAAGGAGATCTGGTGCCGTCCTCATCAACTTAGACCATGAAACCCAATATGGACAAGTTCAACAGAACTGTCATATACGGGCTGCCCATGCAAGCTTCAGCATTGCCAGGGCATAAATTTCAAGTTTCATTTCTGATAAATAGCAGCAGGAATTTCTGGTGTCTTTCCACGTAGCTCCATCTCCATCCCGTCTTCACTCTTGCTTTCTGGATGCACCCCTTCTTAGACATCATGATTTCTTAACACAGCCCATACTTTAGACTTTTGAGCTTTGAGATGTCTTCCAAATTTTCTTTTGCAATTATCTCCCAGGCACCTAGAGATTATGGCAGAGACCTTGGAGAGGAATGTTAGCAATTATACAGTCAAATCCTACAAGATTTCAAAGTCTTGGAAAGGGACTTTTGCAATTATATAGTCAAACCCTTTCCTTTCACTAAGTGCAAACCTGCGGCCCAAAGTAGTTAGTGGTTTCTAAGAATATAGGGCTCACTGGTGGCAAGGCTAGCACCAGACCTCGTCAGCTCTCTTTGTGGCAGCTGACGGGATGACTGGCTATGATATTTCACTCATCTCTGTATTTATCACTTTGGCCTATCAGGAAGTTCCTCACATTAAAGGTGTAGTATGTATTTTGTGTGTGTGTGTGTATCTTTCAATGTGTAGAGGCTATGTGATTTGTCTTAACCAGTCGTAGGTTTTATATATATATATATATATATATATATATATATAAAATCATATCCTAGCCATTCAATATCTAGAAGCAACTACAAGTTAAGGCAGTGATGGCATCCTTAGCAAACCTCTTGGTCAAATGTGGGGCACTTCCAGGCCTCCAGAGTTTTGTTCTGGCTCTAGGACCCCATTCTCTTACAGGACCCTGCTCTTGAGGCCCGGGAGTTTTCTTCTTCCAGTGGGTACTGTCTTTTGACTCAGCTGTCATCTAGTAGAGCTAAGAATAAACATGATTATGAATGTGGAAAACAATTTTGATTTTGCTAAATACTCCAGAGATACCTTGTCTAATGGGATATTGTGATTGTTCTCAAAATGCCAAAGTGCTGGTCTATATCTTTGAAGGCTCGTGCTTTGGTCGAAGGCAGGTTAAGAGAACTATCTTGTTTAGTCAGGAGGGAGTACATTTTCAGCACATTATTCAGAAACTCCCATCATTCATCAAATGAAGGAAAAGGAGCTTACCACCTAAGTGACTTTGAGAAGAATCACAATTTGAACCTAAATTCTTGCCTCCTAATGTAGGTTGCATCCCAATTGTTCCAGACAAAGCTTTGTCTGTGGAAAGACAAAATCTTCAAAGACCCTGGTAATTGTATGTGCCAAGGGAAGACTAGCAAACCCTTCCAATACGCTTTCTTCGAGTGTCTAGGATGTCAAAGTTGCTTTCCTAGGACACGTAGGGAGTCTTTCACTGAAACGTGACCCCAGGGAAGGACCCCACTGAACAGTCTTCCTGATGTGCTGTCCTTGTAACAAGAGTAGGGCTTTGTGGAAAATTATAGGAACTCCCAAGCATGTGCCATTAGCCCAGTCTATTTCTAAACCTTCACCGGGAGTTTCTTCTCTCTGTGTTCTGTTTGGAAGACGCTGGCTTTCCACTCTCCCTGCGTAATTCTTCAGTTTGTAGCGCCTGTTTATTTGCTCAGCTGGCTCTTCCTCTGTTTGCCATTAGGAGTCTAATTTAATTTGACTATTCCTGTAAAAAGCCAGAGGCTATAAGTAACGGCAAGCAAATGGAAAAGTGGATAAGAAAAAAAAAACATAGTTGAAAAAAGAAAAGTTACTTCAAATTGTAAACAATCTGGCAAATTGCTAATCAACAAGGAAACACAGACCCGGAAAAAGAGTTGGAGTAACATAGCGGCAGCAATAATTACAATTCATCACGGGCTTGTTGCTCTTAGAACTTTTCATGTAGAACAATACTAACTTCAGCGTGTCTGAACTGAGGTATTGCTGGAATTCGAGAAATAACATGAACTCATGGATTAGACTTGGGATGAAGCCACAGAGATAGAAGCATCATTGTCTGTGGAGACATGGCGTTGTGGTGTTTCCTGTGTAAGACATTAAAGCTGCAGATTTTGACACACACCAAAGTCACGTAAAAGACTCAGCTGACTTTGCCAGTTGTCACTAGTTTATAATACTTTAATGACCTTAGCGTAAAGAGCAAGGACATGTCTGCCAGTGGTGATTTATGCCCTCTAGAGAGACAGTAAAAAATAAAACACCAGAGGAATCCCACTCTTCAGCCACATAAACCCGAAGATGATTAGTAGGAAGTCTTAGGACTAAAATATTATTCAAAGGGCAATTCTAGATTCAGCAGCTCTTTCATTAGAAATATTTCCTGAGAGCAAGGGTTACGTTCACTCTCTGGATTTATCTCCTGCAGGAATGGACATCTAAAGCAAGCCAATGCTCCAGTGGTGAAGGCGGCTAGCTCCGGTAAAGCGCATCCAGTGGGACACCATCTGTAAGTCTTGGGTTCTCTGAAGGCTTTTCACAAAGAAAGGAGCTGCCCTTGTGTGGATCTCAGCTCAAGTAAGTCTCATCACCTGTGCATGCCTTGAGGCCGGCTCCTTTTAAGACCTAGAAAGCATGGGAAGAGCCCAGCCTCAGCTCTAGCATGGACCACTGTCTTGACTCAGCCTGTGCATTGCCTTTAGAAAACACCGAGCAGCCTCTGTCACATGTCCTAGAATGAACTCAGACATGTCCCTGGAGAGTGCCCTTCTCTCGATCACCTAAAATTAGTTTAGGTTTTTCTTTTTTTCTAAGTGTGTATTTTGAGAGTGGTAAGCCGTCCTAGGGTTTTATCAGGATAGTGGATTCTGGTGCTTAGGGAGTGAGTGTGTCCTAATTATATACTCACTCCTAAACACATGCTTATGTCTCCTGCTTAAATTGCTGTGGTTTAGGGTTGGCCATTTGCAGCTTGATTAGAAATGGAGCTGGATACTCTTTCCCTGGTTTCATAGGCATCAAAAAGATTCTGATTGCCAGGGTCCTAAATTCTCCACCCAAGGTGAAACTGAAATGAGCATAGGATTTCTTAAGGACAACAACCTGAAACTGAGCCAAGTAGGAGGTATATGAGTGAGGCAGGCTGCGTGGTAATTGTGGTGAACACAGAAGCCATGCTTGGGTTGCAAATGGTGGTCACCCTCTCTTTCTGATTAGATTGCTAATCTATATGCCCGAGTGTGTCTTATCTGATTTTTCTTTTTTTAAAAAAAAAAGAAAGAAAGAAAGAAAGAAAAGGAAAGAAAGAAAGAAAAAGAAAAGACAGAAATATGGATTTTTCATTAAATCTGGTTTTTCAACCTTGGCCTCTAAAATCAGAAATTCACAAAATGTGAGACAGGTCAATATAAAACATCTAGAGAATCTGGATAATATATTACTATATGTGTTGCCTTTGAAGCTGAAAGATTGCTACCTCACTTAGCCAGGGCCTCTCCATGCAGGGACTGACCTCCATCAAAATCCTCACCACTCTCCTTTGGCATTTGCTACACCTAACTGGAAGTGCCTAACTGTGGAACATGTTGACAGTTCTAACTAGAAGGTTCATTGAGATGTACAGAGTTGGGGTCTGGCTAATCTCACTGCTTAATGTTTTTTAAAATTCATTTACAAATTCTTTATAATGAAGTTTACTGACTGTAGCAACTCAGACCCAGAAAGATAGATGCTCTAGGTTCACTCTTATTTGTGGTTCCTCCCTCAGATCTTCAGATGAGTACATAACTTGAAGTAGCAGCAGAAATCAGGAAAGTAGAAAGGGATGGTGGCGTTGGAGGGAGACAGGAAGAGCTCAGGAGAGGAATAGCAGGTTATGGGGCCTATGAAGTGGAGTGGAAAAAATGGGAGGGTTCAGCTTAAGAGAAAGAAGGGATGGCAATACAGTGAAATGTGAAGGGATAAGGAATAAACAACACTAAGAATGTTTAAAAAAGCCATAAGGAAACATTTTACACTTACCTAAAGTTACATATCATGCCTGGTGGTGGTGGCACACGCCTTTAATCCCAGCACTCGGGAAGCAGAGGCAGGCAGATCTCTGTGAGTTCCAGGCCAGCCTGGACTACAAAAGCTAGTTCCAGGACAGGCTCCAAAAAGCTACAAAGAAACCCTGTCTCAAAAAACCAAAAAAAAAAAAGTTATATATCATATGTGCTTGTGTGTGAATATACTGATGATGTTATGTTACTAGAGGTGCTAATCCACACCTTCCTTTCACAAGCGTCAGGGTCTTTGTACTAGAAATTCCAGCACCAGAGAAGAGAAATATCCTCTTGAGATTTGGTCAGGGAAGCCGAAGACACTCCCTCACAAACCAATATAGAAGACTATTGCCATTGTTTCTTGGTTACTTCTCAGAATTTGAAGTTAAATCCTTATTGCTGAAGACACCATACACATTGAATATAGGACTTGCAGGATATGAGCTGGATCTGACTGAAAAGCCTCCTTGCTATAGTCTGGATCTCATAGTACAGGAAGGTGCCATGCAAGCTGCCAAGGAAGAAAAAACAGCCAACATCTATACCCAGCTGTGATATCTACAAAACACAATAATAGTCAGTATGGCAAGATACCCCTAAAGGTGCAGTAGTGGCACTTATATCTTGGGAATAACCAATTACTCTCTAATGAAATTAAAGCCTGTTCACTAGGAGGGAATTCATACCTGGTAATGTAAACTTAGCTGTTTACCCATCACTGATGACGTCAAGGAGTCTGGAGGAGAACCTCCTGCTGACATTTTCCTAAACTAACTACACCCTAAATGCTTATCTGTATACAGCACAGATTCAGCGGAGCTCTCACCCGTCATCAAAGAAACATCTTCTAAAGCAGGTAGAGACCCGTACAGAAAGCCACGAACGGTCAACATGTAGAGAAGAACTGATTCTGGGCTACCAAGCCTGATTACTACACCTACAACACAAGCCCTGCAACTAGGGCTTGGGAAGCACTATGAAAGAGGAGGTGGAAGACCAGGGCATGGGCTGAGAGGCTGTGGCTTCAATAGAAGACAGGGAAGCTGCATCTATGAAGATGTCAAAACAAGACCCTAACAATGGCAATATTAGTTGACATGCCAACACGGAGAAGGGAAAACTCACAGAGCCCCACCTTTAAATGAAGAGTTATGTTATAGGCAATTAATAATTGCTGAGAGAGGGGGAATCAGTTTTCACCCCCGTGAGACTCTGGTAGGTTACCCAATACCAAGTAGTCTTCCCTAAATACATATGAGCAACACTAAATGGACTCAGCAGGTTTTTTCTACATTTATATGTATGTATACATATAGCTATAATAATTAAAGTAAAAAGAAAACAAGAGAGAATATACATGAAGGTAGAAGGAAGGCTTGCAGGCAGAGGAAGGGGAGCAGAGTGAGTAGGAAGCCAGATATGGAAATGGGGGATTTAAGATGATCAAAGTAAATTATAAAAAACTTTAACAAAAATAATAGGCACACAGGGGCACCACTGTGTTTCAATCCCTTTGTTTATGTGGCTCTAGTGTGACGCATGTTAAGGAAGGAACCTGATATTCTGAATTATAATGTGGAGATAAGCTGGGAACACTCATGCATGATTGCTCTATTTTCTGAAGTCATTTCGGACTCTGTCACAACAGCTAGTATACAGCTAAATTCTGACAAACATAATTTATGTTGTATAATTTACATTGACATTAATGAAATGATGAATATACACTATTATACTATACACTACTATATTAGCATAGGTATTGTAAGTTTGATTACTATAGATATTGTAAGATATTGAATTTCTCCTATTCATGACTCACTTTTATTAGACAGTTTTTATACCATAAGGATGGACTCTTAAAGTTGTTATAAGCTTTTTTGCTTATTCTGAATTTAAAGTAAAAATGAGAGAATAATGCCAACTATAAGTCTTGAATACTTCAAAGCTATTCCATGGCTATAAGAAAGAGGTGGCGTTATGAAACCCAGGGGCATTATTACTTCTCATCAATCATTATCATTTTTTTCTTTTACAAGGAAACTATAGAAATGTCTTCCAACAGGGGTTAAAATATACAGTACCTATGGTTTATGACTGTAGCGAAGCTAATTTCATAACCACAGGGTCAGGTGACTTCAGTTCAGTTCTATCATAAATCATTTTTAAAACACTACTCCCTTTTTCTTTGCTGGGGTAAGAAGGTAGAGATAACAAGCAAAAGGTGACCTTTCGCACCTCCTGTATAAGGTGTTCATACCGTGGAAGGGCTTAAAAAACTTGGAAATGGGTAGATGTGCCTCTAAATTGCTCAATGCAAAGGATTAAAATCCTTTCTGATGAACCCTGGATTGATGTACGGTAAACAGCTTAAGAAAGCTGTGATTTACCTTACTGGTGACAGGAGAGTCGACTGGGCTCCACTAACCCTGTCCTGTTCCCAGGTAGCCACACCAGTGAGAGAGCCCACCTAGTCTCACATTACATATGACATGTGCTTGGAAGTGGACAGTGGGCCCTGACCTGTGACTCAGTTTCTGCTTACACTTAGGTCTTCTCTGCCTTTGCCACTTAATGCATTTCCTCATTACCTCATATAGCCAGATTTGAAAGGAGTATTTCTCTGCACCTGGCACTGTGACACAAGATAGTCATAGAGACAGGAATAAGACACAAACTCTTTCTACAAAGTCTCCAGATTCATGGGAAAAATATCATATCCAAAACAATGTGTGAGATCTGGCAAGTACCATGTTAAGATTCCACCCAGCAGGCAAGGAGGAAACAGTCACCTGTCCTTGACATCAAAGGGCAGGAATTACTGAAGACTAGAAGTGTCAGACATCATCAAGTGCTGTTTTTCTTTAATATTTTTCCAGATGACAGCCACTGAAGTTCAATAAAAACTCAACGTGTCACTTCCATTATCACCTAGTTACATTCTAAGGTGACTATAGGAGGTAAAGTGGAAAAGTTGGGTGATGTAATGCATTCCTGTAATCCCAGAAACTCAGGAAGGGGAGGCAGGAGGGTCATCAAGAGGGTGAGGCCAGTCCAGACCAGCAAGGGATATGCAGTTAGACCTCTTGTCTCAAGTAAACAAACAACAAAAATTAAAGAATTCTAGACAGGTTTTTAAAAACCTGAATATGTTGTCTAGTTGTATGCTCATTAATGTAAAATACCCTAGCAAATATCTCATGATAAAAGAGACTAATAGCCTAATAAATCATAAAATCATAATGCATAATTTGTTATGTGATACATAAATGCCACTCTGAAGTTATAACAACATAATTCCTTTAAACATACCCCTCCTTATGAATTACTGTTCTAATGAAAAATGGGCGTAAATATGAGACATTTTATTGGTGGCACAGTCCTGTCGTGTCAGTTGCTCAAGAGGCTGAGGCCAGAGAATCAAAAGTTCACAAGACTGTCTCAAAATAAAAAAGTAAAAAAGGGTTGAGGATGTACTTGTAGGAGAAAACTTATCTAGTATGCATGAAGCCCTGGTTTCAATCCCTCGTGTGGCTGAAAATAAGATAAATATGACAGACTTCTCAGTTGCCATTAAAAGATTTCAACTTTGAGTTGTCTACCTTTTTGAGATATGGGAAAGCTCCCATGTTTAATTTTTCCATTAAGAAGTGGTTTGAAAATCAGGGTCTCTCCAGTTTCACAAACCCACAAGGACAATGTGCTTCTGGTAACACAATAATGATTCAGCACAGAAGTACCCAGCACAGTTCAGGCAAAGCATGAAAGCATGTAGGTCCCACAGACTCAGAGTCTCCAGAACTATCAATGCCACCAGGAATCTTGTTAGAAATCAAATTCTCATGTTAACCCTAAAATTAGGAAAGCCTAAAGATGGGATCCGACTTGTCTGAGTCTTAGCTGGTACAGATGATGCCAAAGTCTAAGAAGTCTGGTTAGGGTTAGAGAGAACCTGCACAAGATTCTCATTTAGAATGAAGCAATGGCAGTCACTCTTATATTTAGTGATGGTGTCTTCAAAAATGTAATGCTAGATGTCAATGTGTTTTCTTGCCCCTGCACACCTGGTAATTGTCAAATATAAAGACATTATGTCTTATACTCCCAAAATTTACATGGCTGTAGTGGTAGTATTTTTTTTTAATTTTTCAATTTTTTGGTGGAATTATCAGCAACTTGTCAATGCATAGCCTGTAACTCTTTGGCCCAGCTACTGCAGTGAAGTCTGTCTACTTCCAGCAGCATGCATCTCTACCAGAGTTGCAACTGTCTCAAAGTGCTATGAAACAGTTAACTCTTGCCAAGAAATACTCAAAGGTACATACTTTGTAGAATCTCCCAGGATTGTTGTAAGTGGGGGAGAGGGGTGTGCTGGTTGTATGTTCCCAGCACCCGACTCCCAGCCCCCAGCTGCTGGCCCACTCAGCCGCTGGTTGCTTGTTCATGCCCGAAATAACCACATGAGAATTATATTCATTTAAACTCTGCCTGGCCCACCATCACCAGCCTCTTCTTGGCTAGCCCTCACCTCATAAACTAACCCATTATAAAAGTCTGTAAGTCACCACGTGGTGACTTACTGGAAAGGTCTAACCTGTATCCATCTGCGACGGGAGCCTCATGGTGACTAGCTCACTTCCTTTCTTCTCCTCAGAACTTCCATTCTGTCTACTCCGCCCACATAAGGGCTGACCTATCTTATAAGCCAGGCAGCTTCTTTATTCAACCAATAAGAGTAATACAAAATACAGGAGAACACTCCCACATCACAGGATGATTAGGGGACTGAACACAAGTTGCCCATAGTTGTAATTTTTTGGCCCAAACCACATCTTTGAATAGCTTCCTTCCTCACCAGATTGTTTTCCTGGTTTCACTATAGTCCTGCCAGAAGCACTAATCTAATTTAACACAATGTTTGTATTGGGGTCTATTTCCAGAGAACCTAAATTAAGTCACAAACTGAGTTTTTAGTTTGAATGTATGGGCTAGCACATACACATTCCATATTAGTGGAAACTGGCAGATTTCCTTTCTTTTGGGTCTGGTGTACACTATCTTCTAGTGCATGTTGCTATTATCTGACTTTGTTAAAAAATATCTGAGAGATTTTTCATACATTATCCAATGTATTCATCTAATTTGACAAAAAAAAACTCCACCAAAACTCATAATACACAGATCCATATGGGTTTGAAACAGTTTACAGTCAAAGAGTACTCAAATAAATTTAAGTTTGAGTATATCTTGCCTCTAACCTTCTGCAGAGATCCTAAGCTCAGGGTCACACGTAAAACATAACAGAGGTCTAAGCTGGTGAGAACTAATTTCCATGGAGAGGAGAAGTGAATACACAAGAGAACTGACAAGCTGTGGCCGAAACATGGACAGCGCATGGCAACACAAGCCTTTTCCTTTACTTCCAGCAATACATGAAATAGACATAGAAAAGGAAATTGCAATTGGTCCAATGGCTGTTGTCACATAACAGTTCAAGTAAGAGAAAAGAAACTGTCAAGAAAGGTTATGTTCCATTTTTAAATAAGTAAAGCATGTGTGACATGTGTGTTCAAAGTCAGTGTATCCTACCAAAACAAGACACAAAATATTTAACAGGTAATCTGTTATCACACTATGTTCAATAGCTCAGGCTATTCACAAAAAAAGACTTTATACTAAACAACAATCAAACACTAATGCTGGAGATACAATGTATACTTAAAAGAAGCAGCTTTCAATGTTTTCCATCTCTAACAAATTAAACATTCATTGAATTCTTCTTCTTAGCTGTCTTTTAAGCAACTATGTTGTCTCAAGCATAAGGACCTGATTCACAAACAAATGAACTAGACTTTGTTCCTTGCTTTTAAAAAGCTTAAGCATATTCTATGCTAGCATCTTCTCTTCCTTTTTCACAAGCCATTCATACAAACGCACGCGTTACGCTTGTTTGCCTCCCATACAAATGTTTCCATTTCATTCTTGTTAGCAAATATTACCAACATTTTAAGTCAAAATGCTACTAATAAAAACATTATGCCCAATTTAAAATATAGCCCTTTGATTTAAGTGTAGTCAGAAAAAGAACGAATTTGGTGATCTCTCCCCTTTACTAGTGAAAGCTACTTTATGAAGTAAAAGTGCCATGAAAGCAAGATGGATACAGATTACGTTGTAGGAAAGGCATTAGAAAGGGGTCCTTCTGCATGTCCTTCCTTCTCTTGTTCCCACTGTCTTCCCAGTGTTGCACATTCTAGCAGGCAATTACTCACTTGCATTCCCTGCCACCCATGAAGATAATTAACTTGCTCTAAGGGATTCTGATAAAGGCTACACTGGGAAAGAAGAAATGTCTTCAACAAGAAATACCCGAACAGCATCTCATAGTTGGGAAGATAGGTTTTTAAATATCCCATACTAAACCATCAGGAATTTCATCTACATATGAAAAATTTAGATGCATGAGTTTGAACAGAATTGTTACTGCTTTATTAACATGGACATGAAGGGTTAAACAGACTACTTTTGTCACTGCTTCCTGTTTGTGAAGACAGTTATTTGTGCAAGTTTTCAGGTCTCTCTCTCTCTCTCTCTCTCTTTACATGAATTAGAACTCAACAATAAACAAGCTCACTCTCCCAAGTACTGACCTTAGTGTTAGGTGAATTGACTAAAACAGTGGTTGTTTGGAAGAAAATGGGTCCCAAAGGGAGTGGCACTATTAGAAGCTATGGCTTTGTAGGAATAGGTGTAACCTTGTAGGAGGTATGTCACTGTGGTGGTAGGCTTTGAGGTCTCATATACGCTCAAGATCCCATCCAGTGTCTCAGACTACTTCCTGTGAGTCAAGATGCAAGAAATCTCAGCTCCTTCTCTAGCACCATGTCTGACTGCATGCTGTCTTGCTTTCTGCTGTGACAGTAATGAACTAAACCTCTGAACTATAAGTGAGTCACCACAATGGAATGTTTTCCTTTGTAAGAGTTACCATGGTCATGGTGTCTCTTCATAGCAATAGAAACCCTAACTAATACAATGCTCTTCCTTCCCAGTAGAAACTGGGGGCAAGATGAACTACTCAATAAGGAGCAGGATGCCATCTTTGTAAGTATTCAGGTTAGTTGTATCCCCTAGGCAACAATCAGAGACACTGAATTGTGTCTCAGAAAGGAAGCACAACAGCATATTAAAGAGGATCTATTAGCTATGTTTCTGCTGCCTTTTTTTCTTTTTGGACAGCTTTGTTGTCAAACCATCCTACCTTGAAACCAGGAATTTGGAAAAGGGAGTGTGCTTTTTTTATTTACTGAAGTCCCCTTTAAAATGAAGTCTTATTTTAAAAAAACCCCTATCCGTTAGGGTATGTTTATTTGATCACTTGTTAGGTCAATCCACCCTCCCTCACACAAACACACTGAAATGTTGTAAATGGGGGAGAGGTGCGTGTTGTGTTCTTGGCACCCAGCTCCCAGTCCCCAGCTGCTGGCCTGCTCAGCCGCTGGTTGCTTGCTTATGCCCGAAATAACCACATGAGAATTATATTCATTTAAACTCTACCTGGCCCATCATCACCAGCCTCTTCTTGGCTAGCCCTTACCTCATAAACTAACCCATTATAAAAGTCTGTAAGTCACCACATGGTGACTTACCAGAAAAGTCTAACCTGCATCCATCTGGGCAGGAGCCTCATGGCGACTGGCACACTTCCTTTTTTTCTCACCGCCTTCGGTTCTGTCTACTCCGCCCACCTAAGGGCTGTGTCCTATCTTACAGGCCAGGCATCCTTTTTATTTAACCAATCAGAGCACAGAAATACAGAAGAACCCTCCTACTCCACTGAAAGATACACAAGCTGCTTTAACTACTGAAATAGTTGAACCATGTTATTACAAGAAACCCATGAAGTCCACCCTAATATCCCATAGCACTTCATCGGGAAGGTATTATAATGGACCACATGACCCTGGACATTTCCACCACAGAGAGCCTAAATTATTCAAAGGAACCAGGATTCTCAGTGGGATTAGTACAGCCTTCTACCATCCAGCCTAGCATGGTCTGCGTCATTCTAGCAAGGACCATCTGTGACCTCTCATTTTTATTTAAAAGATTCCATTTCTACGCAACATCACAGGTTGATGCCAAAGATAAACATTCTTTCCAATTATTCCTGTGACTTATCAGATCAATTAGACCTTGAGTCTTAGATAGTTAGACACTATTACCAAGTATAAGTGCATACATAAATATTTCATAATGAACACAGGAAAACATTGCTAGCATCACTTGTATACAAGAGCAGGCCATGGAGTATGTGTATATGTTTATTGGTGAGATTACAAAATGAAAACTATAGATGTGGCTACACTGAGTTTATAAAAGGGCTCAAAATACAGTTAAAAAATAGGAAGTATAAAAATGATACCTTAAAAACACATTTGAGAAAGCAGGCTTCTAAGGACTTAAGACTTTTCTTACAGAGAAGAAAAAATTTAAAAATCCTATGAATAAAGAGCCAAAAATTTCTCTTGAGAGGGCTCTATTAAGGACTTGTCTCTAACATGATGCCACTGGGGAGCTCTGGAAACCTTAAGAGGTCATTGGAGGCCTCAGGTCACTGGGGAGATACTCTAGAAAATCCTAGGTTATATTGGGTCCCCACCCCTTCATTACTCTCTTGTTGGTCACAGTGAGACCCCACTTCTTCCTTACATTATCTTAGGTCACAGTGGGACCCCACTCTTTCCTTATTCTCTCTTTCTTCCTCATGGTTACCATGAGGTAAAGAGATATCCTTGACCGACATTTTGACTGTGATATACTGTGCCATCACAGGTTCAGGGCAATGAGGTCAATGGGTCATTACCAAAAAAATTTAAAACTATGAGCCAAAATAAACTTAATCTTTATAAAGTAATGTCTCAGGTATTTGATGAAGTAACAGAAAGCCAAGTAACAATAGTCAAGGCAATGCCAAAGAATAACCTGCTTGTCAGGTTGTGTTGTTGAGTTAAGATAGTCAAGAGATTGATAGAAATAGAAATATAGATGACTTAACCAAAGGATCACAAAAGTCTACGCATGATTGGTGGAACTCTGTCATATGATCATGATGCTATGGCTATAAAAGTAGATTGTATTTTAGAGATACTTACAAAGGTGGTTATCTTAGGGATAAATCAGGCATCAGGTCCTCATTATGCACCATGCATATCTTTAGACACTTTAAAGACTTAAAAGTCAGAATCAAAATTTGGATATCTTACGTGATATAAATCAGTGCATTCAGTTGTTGAATAGTTAAAGATTGTACTGAGATGCCTCAAGTGCAATTAAACTAGAGAAGTCTGTCAATTAAATGCAAATCTAATCTTCAATAAAGTGAGAAACTGTGTAAACAGGACAAAGATGTTAGCAATGAACACGTGTGACAAAAATGGCTTTGAGCTCTATAAGGAATTATTACAAGCAAAACGGCTTTAAAAATCAAGCAAAACAAACACAGACATTTGCATAAGAAGGAATATATTTTGCCAGAACCAAAACAACAATAAATAGAAAAAGGATCATGGTCTTCATTGATCAGAAAGAGGTCAATCAAGATCACAAAGAGATCCATCTTCATCGGAGAAACAGGAAGCCTCATTTAAAAATCAACCACAGCAAGTGCCTAGGTCAGCAGGCTTCCCCACACACTAGTCAGGGAAACATCATGTGTTATAGATATTTTCAAAGATTGTTCAGCTTCATCTTTCAACCTGGAGACCCACACCCCAGAAGGTACTTGTGGGATATTTGTATACTGTGTGAAGATGTATTGCTAAGATTGGTGTAATAAAAAGCTGAATAGCTAGTAGTTTGGCAGGAGGTTTAGGTTAGACTTCCAGGCAGAGAAAGAACTCTGGGAAGAAGAAAGGTGGAGTCACCAGCCAGATATTGAGGGCTAACAGGAAGTGCAAGAGAGGTAACTCCATGTGGCAGAAAGTAGGTTAATATCGATGGGTTAATTTAAGTTATAAGAGCTAGTTGAGACAAGCCTAAGCTATAGGCCAGGCTTTTATAATTAGTAAAGAGTCTCTATGTTATTATTTGGGAGTTGGCTGGTGGACAGAGAAAGACTGGTTACAGGCACTGCAATGATGTCCTTGGAAACCAAGTACAACTCATACAGAGCATACATCTTAGGAGGCAATGTACATGGATATTAATGCCAGATCTGTTCATGATAGCAATCTCTCAGAAATCGTTCAAATCGCCCACCTGTAGGAGAAGGGGTGAATAACTATATATGTTCATGGCATAGAAGGCTGTATAGATATCAAAACAACTAGAACCACACTCAATGGGTACAGGTAGACAATACTTCATCTTATTAAAACATTTTACTAATATACATAGAAAAAAGTGTGCTTATCCTAAATAGGAGAGATTGATGTTTAAAACACCACCATTCATCACTCCTTACTTGTGATGGTTTGGGTAGGACATAAGTGGCATTGCTCCGTCTGAGACTACTGTTCAAAAGACCTCACGTTCTTCCTCATTCTCTTATCTCTATGACATCAGCAAGTGACTAAGCCTAGGCTTGCTTAACATTGGTAAGAAACTACCCAAATAAACCAAGCTGTTGTAAAGAAGGCCGTTTTGTACCCCTGCACAGTCTGCCTATGCCTAACCATGAAGGAGGGGACAGCCAATATCATCAGGAAAGCTATGCTTCTGACTCTCAACTGACTCTGAATACATCAACAAGAATCTGCAAGACCAGATTTCCTTCTATCACCAACCCATGAACAACAGTGCACATTTCTTATTTTATGGCCTTGTTTGAATTGGTATTTGTTATTCAGCAATAACTAAATGATGCATCAACTTCATGGATTCAAGACTGTTTTTTGACAAGGGAGCATATCCATTTAACTAGCACCCAGAACATTCCCAGAAATCCAGAGGTCTTCTCCTTTTCCATTCCAGTCACTAAGCATCCTGTGTCCTACATGTAAGACAGCTGCTAACATCATATAAACAGCACAGTACTGTGACTGGTTCCTTTCACTCATCATTTCATCTGCAGAACTTCCCCTTTTGCTGTGTGCCACTACGGCTTGTTCATTCTTATTGACCTGGTAGACTCAGCCTCGTGAACAGGTCTCACTGTTTATCTGCATGGACCAGTGGATAGCCATCAGGCTAGCTGTAGTTTGGGGCTAATTGTACCTGGTGCAGCTGTGCAAGTTCTAAAATGTCTTCGAATAATATTTGTGCATATTCCTGATGACTTTAGCAATACATTTTCAAGTGAAAGTTGTATAATATATTATATTACATACAATCTACATCAATATAATTTACAATACATTATCATACGTTAGTAATATAGTACTTCTAATGTCACAGGATGCCATTTTATTCAATTGCAGCAAAACACACACACAAGCACACACAAGCTAAAATATAAAACTGTAAACTATAATGTCATACAAAGACATATGCACATGATACACAAAATCTGTGTGAATATAAAAAGTGTAGGAATTGTACGAACAAGATTCAAATTCTTGGTTACCTTGGACGGTTGAAAGTGGAAAAAGAGAGATGGAGAAGGAGGGAAAGAAGGAGAGGGGGGAAAAAGAAAAGAAGTGAGGAGCAAGGAGAGATTTGCGCTGTAAATTTTTACATGAATGCAATATATTAGACATATACTAATAAGATCTTGCATGGGACAACAAGAAGGGAATCTTGTGAATTAAGTTTTTTTTTTCTTTTTCAATTCTTAAGATGTAGCATAGGGCTACCTACTACAGGAAGGAGGAAGTTTGAACTAGGTGTGGTGGCTCAGGCCTCTTGAAGGAGGAAAAGGTCACCCGTAGTTACAGTGAGTTTGAAATCAGTCTGAGGTACGCGTGGGTGATGGGAGACCATCTCAAAAAACAAAAGCAAAGAAGTACAAAGTTGAACTGCTGAGTTCTGAAAAGTCGCTGGTCCATGTGGCAGACTTTTACACTTGAAAGGATAAAAGACTTAGTTTAGGCGATTTCTTGGTATATATTTTCTTTAAAGATCCAGCACATTGGCACACCTTTAATTCCACCTACTTGGGAGGGTAGGCACAGAGGATTCCAAACTGGAAGTCAGCCTGAGAAGATAGAGAACACGTACCAAAAGTCAAGCAAAAAGATAAATTTTGTGTAGGAAAAATAAAGACATTTCAAAAGTATTTTTCCCTCTGTGGTTTGTGCTCGGCACAAGATGCTGGTGGTTAAAGCATCGTCTTTAGGTAACATGACAGCCTCAAGCAGACGATTAAAGCATTGTCTTTGTGTCACAACACAGTGTCAACAGTTTCTTAAAACGTGCCTGCTTCTTCACTCCCGTAGTGTCCTTAGCTCTCTTATTAAACTTGCTGGAAGGTGGTGGCAGTTTGGAGTAGGGTCTGCTGCAGCTGGGGGAACTGGACTCCCACCTCCAGCTGGTGCCAACAGAGAGCAGAGAATGAGAATGGAAATGCTGGCTTCTATTTTTTTCTTCTTTCTTACTAACAGTATCATTCAAATCACAGCCTTGACTTCATTTTTCCGGTGAGATAACGCCTTAGAACTGGTGCGGCTGACGGGGAGAGGACCTGCTCCCCAACATCGTAGCCCCATTTTGGATTCTTTGAGCCTCCTCTCCAACCATATGCTCGCAAACGTTAAAGGGGGATTCCCAGATTAATTCTGCATTTGGTCACATCCCCTTGTTCATCGGGTGTTTTTGCTACCTTCCACAACAGACAGGAATTCTAAATTCACTGAGCACACATCATTTCAAATTTCCCCTATCCCTGTTATGTTATTTAAACTTTTCCTACATATCAATTAGTTGGAAATAATAAGTCTTTAGGCTATCCATTAATTGCTGCGCTGTAGACATGATCTGTATTTAAAATTAGGCAAAGAAAATTAAGGTGAAGCACGAAGGAGTGAGTCTTGGCTAATGGAGACGGCTTCTAGTCCTTCAGAGCAGCCAAGGCGATAACAGGATCCTCTGGGGACTCCTTTCCCGGTTTGACATCCCCTAGTGTGAGATGCGAAAACAGCCTGCTGCCGCTCTAGGCTCCTCTTCCTGGGTTTTCGGCTTTCATTTGGAATAGTTACTGTATTTGGTCATGCTGCAGCAGACGAAAGTGATTGTCTGCCAAAGGCCCTTTTCTAGTGGAAATTTATTATAAATAGTTTAAAGGCAGCAAGCCTTCGTAATGAATTTCACTTTCTCTCCTCCCCCTCCCAAACACAACACATCTTTGGTCTGGAATCTTTCTGTAATCTTGGTTAAATCGGGGCGGAGGAGGGGGCGCAAGGGTGAGGGTGCCGGGGCGAGGGGGAGGTGTTGGAAGGGGCTGAGCCATGGGAGAGGGGAAGAGGTGTCACCACTAGCCACCTCACCCACCAGTGCTTTTATTTCAGTAAATGCTGCTGTTTTACTGGAAGATTTCTTGCGAGGAAGAAGTCAGGGAGCCCCCACTGCTGGCCCTGGGCCACCGGAGCTGTGACAATTTAGGAGTCTTTGCCTTTCTGATCACTGAGCCCCTTGCTGTGCTAAGTGGCCCCCTCCGACCCTAAATCTATGTGTCTGAAGTAGTCTCACCACAGGGAATCTGGAGACAATTCCAGAAGGGATTCAGAAGATGTGGAAAGGGAAGGGGAAGGAGTCTTCGGGAATGGCTGTCTCTTCACAACTCTCCCCAGCCTGGGAAGTTCATGCTTGTTGATCTTCACATTTGCCTGCTCTTCCGTTTTTGTTTGTTTTGTTTTCCTCCCCAGATTCTCGTCTGGGCCTCCCATAGTTAATCATTTTGACTGTGGATCCTGAAAAGCCAGGCATTGTGGGGCCGTTCTTGCCCTCTAGTGGCGAAACAAAGCATTAAAGTATTACTTTATACTGACCAGTACTTGTTTAGAGATCAGTCAAATAAATACTATTTATCTGTTCTCCTGCACAAGCTGTTTTTGAAAATATTTAATATACATATGTGCTTTCATATTTTCTTAAGTGGGAGTCGTTATTGGGCCCTTTCTGTCCCTTCTTTTTAGAGACAGGGTCTCACTGTTTTGGCCAGGCTGGTCTTGAACTCTAGGTTAGAGAGGCCTGTTCTGCCTCAGCCTCTCCAGACTCAGTGCCCATGTGGGGCACTCACCAGCTGCTGTGGCACTGCAGAGCCCCACCCCAGCAGAGGTGTCAAAGAGGTGCTTTATGGAGTACCCTTTTCAATACAGTCTGTCTCCTGTGCGCTTTAGTTCCAGCTCAAGACCACATGTGTCTGGGACAGGAGGAGGTAAGGGTCTTACGGGAGACCACTCCAACTTTTTCTGCTAGGGAGTATCGACAACTTCATTACTGTTATGGCGGACGTAACTATCCAGCATTGTTCTGCTTGTTCTGTTGCCCTGACTAGGGTTACACATTCTGTAAGTGACCACAGCAACCTCTGTTCCATTATGGCTCATGGCTGGCAGGAAACCACTCGCTAAATAGCATTTAATCCAGGTAATGACAGGTGGACGCACTTATTCTATCTGTAACTAATTAGTGTTGAGTGGATTGCTGGATTCTCATCATCGCCCGGGTGAGTGTGTGCGTGCACGTGTGTGTGCAGAAGCTCTTCTCAAGACGTTTTAACACACATCTGCTTTTTTCCTATTGTCCTTAGTGGGAGATATTACTGGAGATGCTTCCATTTCCATTCACAATGTGGGCAAGCTCATTACCTCCCTGGCCCTCAGCTCTCTGTTGTAGTGCAATATCTGATTGCCACAGATGAGAAGGGGCAAAATCAGAGGTCATGTTCACAATCCCTGGGGCACCTCGGAGCCGGTTGGATGTGGTTACTCTGTTTACTGTGTTTCTGTCACCATTGCAGTAGGTAGCTATGGGGAAGTAGGAACGAATAGTAGTTATTATAGGAAAATAAGGAACATTACATAGAGGGATGTGAAGTTAGAGCCCAAACAATACTTCCTGATGTCTGATGACTTCTGGTACTTCTCACACCCAGCTTATCTATTCTAAAAGGTGCACTTGGATGTTTGCCCTCAGGTCACGTATTCCCTGTCTGTGACTGACCCTCTACGGATGACAAGGAAGCAGTGAGACCACATTTCCCAGGACTGCAAGCTTATCCTGAGAACACCAGTATATGGCCAGCTCTACACTACTTTTTGGGATTGTCTCCTAGAGTCAGACTCAGGAATAATGTCACTGAACAAGGCCAGTGTTAGACTTACACTGCATTACAGTTAACTGGGTTTCTTCCACAGTGTCTTGGAGGATTTCTTTGTTATTGATAAAGAGGATCATTCTGTAATAGTGATAATTTCTTTTTTAAATGATTACCTACATGGTAATTGACAATTGACATGACAATTGACATGGTCTCAAGTAGCACACGTTGACTTCAAATCACTATGTAGCTGAGGCTGGATTTGAAGTCCTGATCCCCCTGCCTTTATCTTCCAACAGTGGGATTACAGGAGACAGACACTATATCTGCTTGAACAGGGAGATTTTTCTCAAGGTCTATAATTAGGGGCTCAAAGGGGATTGATCTTTCCTTTGGGAGACCTAATGAGAAGATATACACTAACATCACTAGCCAGAATTTGGTAGTGACACTCCATAACCTCAATATGGATAAGACGACACAATAATTAAGAGGCAGTAAAGATGCATCAAACAGAGAGAATGGGAAATGAGGATGAATGTCCACAGCTGGAACTTCAGATGTGATGACTGAGGCAGATGACCATGGCATGAACTTTAGACAGCCTTCAGGTTCCCATCAACTTAAAATCCGAGGCACTGTGGACTGGAGTCACAAGCTGAACCTGGGAAGTAAAAAGCCACTGCCCACTGCCATGCAGAATGAGGCTCTTAGGGACCAAAGTCGGCATGTTACCTCAGGGTTGTTCTGCAGCCAACTACAGATCCTGAAGAAATGACTTGTTGTAGGTTAGTGTGGCCTGCTGGAAAAAGGTTTAGCTAAGCAAAGGCATAAATCATAACTCTAAGGGATCTTAAACTGCAGGAAAATAAGTTATTAAATCTGCAGAGAGGAAAGAGGTGGAGAATGTGTAAAATGACAGTGGAGTGTGTGGCCAGAGAATACATGAGTAGGGTAACTGCGGCCAAAGGGAGGGCATGAGCCCTGTTAGAGTGAAGTGATACTAACTCTCCCAATTCACCTGAATATGGACTTAGTGTAGTCTTTTCGCATTTGAAAAGAAGCAAGAGAAGACCATTTTGGGGGAGGTAAAGAAATCCTGTTTCTTGAAAGAAAGGAGAGGCGAAGCGAAAGTGGTTGCCGGCACACTGATACGTGAGTTAGGCAGACTGTACTGGGGGTTATTTCAATTAGGTCACCAGTTCGAAAACTGTGGCTTACACACTTTGGTTGGAATAGTATTGTCAGTGTCAGGTTCCTGCAATCTGTGGATTCTGACCTGTATCCTCAAAAGTGTTGACCTCCAGATGTTCGTCTACACCGGTAATTCATGAGCAATATCGGCACAGCTGTATACGTGCATACAGCCCCCCCACCCAATTTCTGAACATACTTCCTGGCTCTGAAAGGACAAATAAACAATGGGCCTGTGGATATCTTTTAGTGCCTTGGTTTACACCGACGTCAAGGGGGTGCTTTGGCCATGACAGATATTTAGTGTTTCATGGTGTTATCTATCCCCTTTGCTCAAGGGAAAGAAAATCTGCTTGGAGTCATGGAGCTCCAGATTGAAATCTGTGGCCTATATACATGTGCATGCTTTAAAGAGACAGTTTCCAGGGCTGGAGAGATGGCCTGGTCCTGAGTTCAATTCCCAGCAACCACATGGTGGCTCACAACCATCTGTAGTGGGGTCTGGTGCCCTCTTCTGGCCTGCTGGCATACACACACACACACACACATACACACACACACACACAGAATATTGTATACATAATAAATAAATAAATAAATATTTTTTAAAAAAAGAGACAGTTTCCAATTGGGGCTCAGAGAACAGAGCTGAAGGGCCAGCCTGCCTGTCTGTTTGTTAACTCTGGTAATGAACAGCCACATGAGCCTGTCCAGTGTGGCCAATCCTTCTCTGTCGTACCTCTCACATAAAATGAAGATGGCATAGTCAACCTCCCAGATGCTGTGGGAGGCTTCAGGAGACAGTTTATACTTGGGTAGATAGTAGAGACCTGAAAACCAAATCAATAATATTGATCGTTATCTCAAAATCTCCTACCCATGGTAGGACTTACTTTCTAGGGTAAACCCAGATAGAGGCAGGGCCCACTGGAGTATTTGGCTTCTTTATTTGTAAGAATATATGACAAAGGATGTACTAACAGAAAGAACTCAGAGGAGCAGAGAGGGCACTCAGTGAGTCTCCCTCCTATATGCCTTGGGGCCTGCAGTCATTTTCTTCTGGGATAAACTGCATGCAGACTAAGTATTTGGCTACCAAGCCCCCAAACATGGCCCATCTGGAGAAGTGTGACAAATTCCTCATTTGACATCACTTGTAGCTGTCAGGCTCTGTTGGGAACTGGGAAGCACAGGCAGAAAGGAGAAGACAGGGAGCTACTCTCTAGTTCTGCTTCCCATGTAGTATGTGTTTATCCAAGCATAACCCATGGGTGGTCTACAGCAGAAAGCGAGGGGAGACAGTAGCACAAGACTCATAGACCCATCCAGACTGCCACTGTAGACTAGGAGGGTGGCTCCGTGGGCTCTTATTGGCTCCTCTGGCCCTCCTCCATAGACACATCCCATGTGGTTGGAATGGCCTAGGCCCCAAGTCTGAGTTATACACTTTAGAGTTCCCAGGCATACTATAATATGAAACATATTTAGTCTTGGTCCCGAGTTCCCAGCATTCAGCTCCTACAATCCTCAAGACCTTCTGAGTAAGAGGATTATCTTCCGTTAATCACAATGAGTACTTTCAATCATGACTTGATGCTAATCGGGTATATAGGGATGAGGCCTCTGGACAGTCCCCGGATGGGGCTAATCACGAGAAAGACAAAGTGATTGGAGGTGGAAACTTTTAACCTTTCATTGGTAGGGGAACTGGAGATTGCAAAACCTCTTGGTAGTGGCAGAAGAGCTGCATGCTGGTGCAGCTTCTGTGTTCGGGGCTCTCTCTGACTTTGCACTCTACAGATATTAAAGCATTGAGACCTAACAGCCAGTGCGATGGTATTGAGAAGGAGGGCTGGGCTGTGGATGTAGCTCAGTTGCAGATCTGCCCAGCCTGCACAAGGCCCTCCCTGGATTTGATCCCAAACACTACATAAACAACAGCAAAGGTAGGACCTTTGCAAGAGGAAAAGCCCCAGGGTGACTCCTTCATGTAAGGAGATTAAGAGCCTTAGAAAAGAGCCTTTGAAAAACCTTTATAAACTTTTACTGAGAACTTACAAATAAAAACATCACACACCAAAATGGAAATAGTTTTTCTAGTTCTGATTATGCCAAAGATTTTGTTTGGGTTTTCCTGGTGGATAAGTATATAAAATATATTTGCTACCCAAAGGGTAAATTTTCATGATACCACACAGCTTCCATACTGAATGCACAGTCTAAATGTACAGAAGATCACCAAATCATATAGACTTTAGTCTGGCTAAGTTCGGTGTGCAAAAATAGGCCTCCTGCACCTTTCAGCTCTGTTAATGTTCTGCCTTCAATCATGAAGACATGTTGTCCTTTTTCGACAGAAGTGGAATGACCAAATTTGCCACTTCTAAATGACCAAATTTGCCAGTGCCTTGATCTTAGGCTTCCTAGGCTACAAGACTATAGAAAAATGACTTTTAAAAAATGAATTTACCAGTCTCAAATACCTTGTCATCGCAATACAAACACAAAGACATTCTATATTTTTACAGACTGGTAGATACAATTAAAGTACCTACTTGAGTTCTGTGAACCTCTAATTTGTAGTCAGCTGGTCAGGACCTCAGGTAGTCCAGCATTGAACTTGCAACTGAATTGGAGGCAGCCCTGTGAGACTGGAGCCCTATGAATTGATTCCAAAGCAATTGTGCCAAAATCAATTGCACTGGGCATCAAGATAGTGATGGAAAATTGGCCCGTATCAAAAAAAAAAATGTTCCATACAGTTACCAAAAACTTCTTGCTTATTTCAAAGTCTCTTTCTGGGCCTAGACGTCCTGATAGCAGAGCATATAGTCACTGTGCCTATATCTAGTTCTAAGGGTGCCCAAAGGATAGGGTGGAGTGGATCATTAAGAGAGAAGGACATGGGCTCAGGGCTTCCTTATCCTAAGCCGTGCACATACCCTAGATCTTTTTATCCACAGTTTGTCTTTCATAGTTTAATTTATCTATAGGCAACTGCAGTCTGAAGATACTGAATTAAAAACGAAAGATGTAAAAAGCTCACAAAATTTATAGTAAGTCTCACAAATTTTATTATAAATATTGCTAGAATTATTCTGTTTATACTTATGTTGTAATAAGTATCTTACTTTATTATATGTATATATAGGATCTGGTATTGTCTGAAGTTTCTGAGGCCTTGTAAGGTATCCCTCTGGATATGAAAGAGGTTAATATAGTAGAAAGTGGGTGGCACTGACCTAAACTGGAATCTCTGAAGATGCTGACTTAAGAGTCTTGTGAATGTGGTCCCTAGACTAATTTAACTGGAAGTCTTCAATCTTGACTTTTCACAAAAATCACCCATGAACATTTAGGATGACCAGTCTTCTTGCTAAGCTAATTACATGAGGATTTGGGGATTGAGGAGCAGGAATTAGTGTTTTCAAATCTGTTTAGATTCCAATCGTTACCTAAGGCTGGCCGCCCTGGCCTGGGGGATGAAGATGGCAGTAAACAAGGAGATAACCTGTGCAGGCCAATGGAGGGGAAGCTTGGGACTCAGGACAAATCACTTACTTCTTAAAATGGGTCCCTCTGTGCTGCTCCAGCTACTGCCCTGCATGTTCGGCCCTATCTTCAACTTTGAGGTGAAGCTTCAGAACCTCACACGAAAATCTGCACTTTGAAACTTCTAGCAAGACAGTGAACTGCCAGGACACAAGCCCGATGGGACAGCAACTTCAGTGACTTGGTGTTTAGGGTGCCAGCTGGGGCTTTTGACTTAAAATATTCCCATTCAAAATATGACCCATGGACCAACAGCTTTGCAAGCATCTGGGAGCTTGTTCTAACCTGGACTGCAGATGTGGACTTCGGGTGTGAGGCTTTGTATGCTTCATATATCAATTCTGCTGAGTTGCGTTATTATGGAATTACATAGCCACCATCCTACCCCAAGGAGACCAGGCCCCTGTTAGGTAAGAAAATGACATTGCGGTCATGTTTTCCTGCCTCTTTAGAAGCAAAACAGACTTCACTTTCACTTAAACAATATGACAAGATATTCTTTCCTTCTCAGTGTCCTTGAGGACCTAAGAAAGCCTCATGTTAAATGGCGCACTGGGCTCCACATGGTCACAGGCTCGCTTCCCTCAGCATTCTTTCCTCCCTGGGCTCTTCTGTTACCCTAATTATCCTCTTGCCATCTAATGCAACTTAACCGATGAAAGACTCTTGCATAATAAAAAGAAAATTAGCTTGGATAGAAGTTCAGCAAATAGGAGCTACAGAGTAAATGCTTTGTATCTGAGCAACAGACACAGTGAACCACATTGAACTGGAGAGAAATTAATCTTGCAGGGGGGAGTTATCAATTTTGTTAATCTTTTTAGACACATACAGCAAGCTTCTAACTTTATGAATTTTTCTTGGTAATTGTTTCTTTTCCATTTTGCCACTTTATGCTTCAATTCTTCGCTTTCCCTGCTCTCTGCCTTCTTTGGCTCTAAGATGTGACTCCCTTTCCATTTCTTGAGCTAGAATTGTAGAGTAGAGAGAGTGCCATCCTTTCTCCTTGCCCCACACTTTCCTACAGGCACTTCAGAAGTCTCCTGCTGTATGCTTTAGCAAGTCATATTTTCATTCCAGTTCAGTGTAAGTTTCAATTCTATTTGCTTTCTTTTTCTGACCCATGCATTTATTGAGAATGCCTGTTTTTGAATACTTAAGAATTTTCAAATATTCTGCTGGTTTTTGATTTCTGGCTTAATCAACTTGTGCCAAGAACATATTCTGCATTATTTCAGTAACTTAAAGCTTTGAGCCTTGGCTTATCACTTCATCTAGAGGCCATGTTGGCAGAATCAATGTGTAGTTGAGTATGTATTGTCTACAAGTTGAATCTAGTGCATTAAGTGTGTGATTGTTTTACAATGATTAGTTGTGTTGCTTAAATTCTCTGTGTTTTTCTACTTTGTTGTCTTTCTGCTTTCATCGGTAATAGAAAATATGTTACATTCTCCATCTGCAATTTGAGGGGTGGATAACAGTAGCCTTGTTTATTCAATAGTTTCCAGCTACAATACTCTCAGTCCACATGTGCTGAGAGAATTTACAGGCTCCCTTATCTATTTTAAACAAATAAATGCCACTAAGAGGAGCAAACTCTGCAAAGCAACAGAGAAGGACCATGTTAGCAACAATGGGAGTGATAAACAAAAGGAAAACACAGACTTGCCATTTCTCTTTTTCCTATCACAGACGAATCAGTTTCCAAGTGCTGAGTATTTGAAATAAAGATTTACTTCCTCTGTGGCTGATGACCTTTGCCTCAAGTGTACGGGATGTTAATGAAAACTCAAGATTATCAGAATTAGCAGGATATTTTAAAAAACCTAATCATCAATTAAGCAATTATACAGGCAAACTTTTGGTGCCTATGGTTAAATAAAAGGTGTATGGTATAGCTACCACAAGGAGAAATACTTCTTCCATTTAGATTTTCAAATCTCTAAGAAGAAATTCTAGGAAACAGCAACAGTCATTAAAATCAGTAATTAAAAAAGTCTAATTCTAGAATCTGATTATGA
Source organism: Dicrostonyx torquatus (assembly GCA_028555095.1). NCBI lineage: Eukaryota > Metazoa > Chordata > Mammalia > Rodentia > Cricetidae > Dicrostonyx > Dicrostonyx torquatus. The sequence continues at coordinate 2,771,245 of JAQHUG010000009.1, read as the reverse complement.
ATTTCTATATCACAGTGTCAAACCAAGTGTTTTGAAAATTACAAAGGCTGTCCAAACACACACGTTCATTATGGAGGCTGTCCAAACACATGTGTTCATTTTGGAGACTTTCTAAGCACATGTGTTCATCATGGAGGTAGTCCAAACACTTGTGTTTATTATGTAACATGTCTAAATACATATGTTCATTATGGAAGATGTCCAAACACACACGTTCATCATGGAGGATGTACAAATAAAGTGTTTATTATGGAGGCTTGAAGGGGAGTGGTCTTGGCCATTTCGGCTTATAGCCATGCCCCGTCATTAGCTAATTATTCCGCCCCCCTAATTAGTTGTTAACTAATTAATGGGGCTGGACTACCAGGTCCCAAGAGGTATAAAATGATAGGCCCACGTGGAAAGCGCTCTCTCTGCGCGGATCACCGCCCTGCCTACTTCTTCGGAGGAGCTCTTTCTGGTATAGTAATCTGTGTGTGTATCTGGCCCCTATTAAACTTGTGTGTATTAAATAAAACTTCCACAGAGGCTGTCCAAACACACGTGCTCATCATGGAGGATATCCAAACACATGTGTTCTTGCCTTAAAGCAGTGAATTATTTTAAAGCACTACCAAATAAGACTGTTACATTTCCAATTTCCATTTTTATTTTATCACAATTAAAATATATTTATATACTATATCCTCATTTTTATGACTATAGGTGTCAGTCTAATAATTCCATAAATGAAAAAAAGCTTTGAGTGGGGAAGAAAGTATTTAATTTTTAGGGGTATAAAGTTGAAAACTTTGAGTGCCACTGCTCTGAATTACCAGCTTACTATTTGATTTGTCTCAGCATGAAAATACAGGCCATTGGGTTGCTGATGCATTTTTAACTTTTCAGAAAATGAAAGTTTTCAAAGCCAGAAAATTCCAGCTTTAAAAGACTTCCTTCAAGAAGTTCTGGATATTTGTGATATAGAAGATCTTCACAATTTCTGTCTTGATGATTCCAGGAAGTCATGTCTTCACACATTGGTGAAACACAGATGTGTGGAATGTGCCCATTCTCTAAGCTCAACTAGTCATATTACATCTCTGATCTCCTGATTTTTAAAGATTAATATGCAGACTAACATCAATCAAAGGATATATATATATATATATATATCTGTAATATATAGCTTTTTGTCTTTCACATTTTTGGTACCTTGCTTTTCCCTGATTACTTCCTCCTAAAGTCTATAACTGAAGCTCCTAATGTGGGGACGGAGCAATGACTCAGCAGTTAAGAGCTGCTCTTCCAGAGGACCTGAGTTCAATTCCCAGCTCATTGTTCTCTGTAACTCCCGTTCCTATGGACATGACAACTTCTTCTGGCCTCCACAGTCACTGCATACAAGAGGTGCGCAGACATAAACAAAGGCAAAACACTCATACACATAAAACATAATACATATGTATTATATTTGAAAAGCACTGGCTACTCTTCCAGAGGACCTAGGTTTGGTTCCCACCATCAGTATGGTAGTGAGCTGAGAACCATCTTAAATTCCAGTTCCCGGGGAATCTTATGCCCTCTTCTGGCCTCCTTGAACACTAGGCATGTACCTAGTGCACATACACACATATATACATGTAAACTAAACACCCATAAACATAAAAAAATTTTTAAAAATCCAAAAAATATTTAAAATGAACCTCTTATGTTCTGAATTCATTCAGCCTCAACAATTCAAAACAAAATAACATTTCAACATAAAATTTTGTGTTGACATAAAACCAGACTTCTAGATGCATTATAAGATTAGACTAAACTAATCAAATACAGGAGTCATTAGAAAGAAACAACAATAATGTTTAGCTGTGCTTATTAAGAATGGCAAACACTATCCCAAATGATCAAATATTAAAACTTTGCATTAAAATGTCTATATAAGGATTCTTGCTGATTGCTTGCTTATCCATGAGGTAAAATAAACTAACCCTGCAATTTTCATTGGCTTTCATTTTTTTTCACTGTTGAGGGATAATGGGGTGCTGAATATTGGGGAGCTTTACACAAGGTAAGCAAACACTATACCCCTGAGTTATACTTTGGCTTTCCTCCTATATTCTGCTTTTCAGAATATTAGGCAGCCGGGCATCTGCAGCTTTTGATCTCATTCTATTCTACATTGATGCCATCATTTCCTTGTTTTATCCTAATTTTATTAGTTTGCAACATCAATACCAACCATAGTTGAGACTGGACAATGTCAAATGTTTTACTTACGTCTATTCTCTTATGAGCCCCAAGCAAAACACACACCAAAACAGCTAGTGTTTTTGCACTAAGCTGAAGAAATAACGCAAGGCCCTCCAAATAAGCTCATTTATATAAAAAGACTTCAAGATGTCACCACAAGTGTGAATCACACAGCAAGGTCGAGCTCCGGGTCACTGGAGAACTTGACCTGCGGAGTCGGACACCCTGTCAACACCCTCCACAGGTCTGTAGAGTTCAGGCAGTTCAACCTCTTAAGTCTTTCAGTGGCACTCTAGAATTCTAATTTTAATGTCAGTTAGCACAGTATAAGATCATGCGCAAACCGGCACACTGACCACTCTGATGAGGCCCCTACCAGGGAAGGCAGAAGCAACGCTAACTGAACACAGAATTAAGAAAACTGTTGGTCTCAATCAATTACTATGACTGTCCTGAGTTCCTTTTAATGAAGGTCTGTTTTAGAAGGAAAAAGACAAACAAATTAGACTCAGCATTCCCACGAGGGAAAATCATTTGTATTTGCAGCAGGCCTGATAAATGGTGCTGTTCTTTAAAATACAGTCACAGCTAAAGGCAATTAAGGTAACAGGAATACAATGTAATGCTTGAGAAATGACTCCATGAAATTATTGGCTAGCCACCTTAACCTGGTTTAAGGCAACTGCCTCATAAGATAACACGTCTACTTCTATAGACTGACGTCACAGAAAATGATGGTGGAACATATTTTTATTAATGTTTGAATCTAGAATTGTTGTGAGCTGCCATGTCTGTATATACAATCAAGCTGACTTCAAATTTAAAAATGTGCTAGGTTCCTCAGATCAATTATTCTTTGTGAGATTCAGTCTGAAGAAGTCTCTTCCAAATTAAAAAGAAAGTGACAAAATCAAGGGTCCTGGGTTGAACTTATTCTTACAGATTTTTTTTTTAGTGCTATTGCCTTCAATAATTACATGCTAGCCAGCCCAAACCATTGTAAAGTTTATCATGAAAGAGACCAAAACTAGGCACAGAACCTTATACACCTATAACCTCAGGACTTGGGCACAGAACCTACATACCTATAACCCCAGTACTTGGGGTCTTGGGCCCAAAAACTGTGTCTTGAAGGCCAGTTCATGATACATAGTCAAACATGGCAGAAAGTGAGAGAAATAGAGAAGAAGAAGGCAGAAGAAGAGAGACAGGGAGGGAGACTAGACACCTCTCTCTTGAAGCCATACTTTACAGACTTTGACTGTCACAGGACCCGCCCCCCTCCAAGAGGTTTAACACATCTCAGAGAAGACACCCTTATCTTCTCTATGTCCATAGCTTCTCTATGTCCACTGTCAAGTTTTCATTTATTTCTATGTTTGTTTGTTTGTTTGTTTGCAACAGAGCCTTATGTATGTTAAACTCATCCCAAACTCACTAGGTAGCCAAGGGTGACCCTGAATTTCTGGTCTTCCTGCCTCCATCTCTCAAACACTGGGACTGTAGACATGCACAGACACACTTGGTTTGTATGTGATGATCAAATCCAGAGCTTCGTGCATGCGCGTGGAGCACTATCCCACAGACCTGGAGCCCAAGGGCTTTCCTAGCTTCCTTTCACTTCGATGTTTTTCTTTTTTTCTTCTTAATCCTGGAGCTTGTACCTAGGGCCTCAGGCATGTTAAGCAACCACAAGTGAATCCAGCCCCAGTCATCACGGGCACATGGTGATGTGATATGAGCTCCAACTAGCTCAGGCAATACTCCACCCAGTGTCCCATTGCCTACAGCACACGCATCCTCTTTTTTGGGCAGCTTTCCTCAGTATGTACCACATGCTCCTGGCATCTTCACCATCTGGGGGTCCCCTCTGAAGCTCAGGATTCACCCTCACAACTCCATGAGTCTACCCTAGCAGAGTCCTTATACCCATCTGATGCATCATGAACTTGGATTTTACTGTGTGCATTTCAATTAGCATTCTGGTCATCTGTATTATCATAAGAATTGCTCATTAAATTCTGCTTACAGCATTAAAGGATTCCTCTGACCATGGTTCTAAAAGGCCTAAGAAACACACGGTCAGGTTAGTTGTAGCGATGACCCCACTTCTCTACTCTTCAGTTTCTGTATTATTTTTGTGTTGGGATCAGCTAATGAGATTTATTACCAGAAATTGGCTTATGGGGTGATGGAGGCTAAGAATTCTCACGATCTGTATTAACAGGCTAGAGATTTCAGTGAGCCAATGTGTAGTTCCAAAAAGAGTCTGATGGCCTGCAGGCCAGGGGTATCAAAATAATAAGGTCTAGGCCAAAAGTCAACAAGCTTGAGACTCAAGATGAGCCAGTGTTCCAGAGAGAGCCAGAGGCTGGTCTCTAACTAGAGATCAACTGCTCAGCTCCAACAGTCAGAGACAGAGGAGTTTCTTCACCTCATCCTTTCCATTCTTGCCAAATCTTCATCTTATTCATGGGAAGACAAACTGGTTCTCTCAACTTAAAGATTCAGATATTAATATCATCTAGTCATAGACCAAGTGAGACACTCAAATAATATTTGATTGGATGTGTAGGCATCCTGTGGTACAGTTAAGTGAACAAACAAAACTAAGTATCACACCTGTCTTACTTAGATTTCTATAGCTGTGATAAAAAACACCATTACCAAAGCAATATAGAGAGGAAAGGGTTTATTTCAGCTTACAGTTTTACATTACAGCCCATCTCTGAGGGAAGTCAAGGCAGGAACTCAAACAGGGCAGAAACTTGGAGGTAGGTGTTGATGCAGCGACCATGGAGCAGTTCTCTTGACTGGCTTGGTCCTCATGGCTTGCTCAGTTTGCTTCCTTATAAAACCCAGGATGTCCAGCCCAAGAATGATGCCACCTACAATTGGCTGGGCCCTCTCACATCAATTCCTAAGTAAAGATGGGGCTTGCCTACAGCTCAGTGTTATGGAGGCATTTTCTCAGCTGATGGTCGCTCCTCTCAGATGACTCTAGCTTGTTTCAAGTTGACATAAAAATCGCCAGAAAACACATGTATAGATAAGAAGGGGCCTTGATCCCTTTACAGCTCTTCTCATCAAGCTTTAGAATCTGTTCTGTCATCTCTTGAGTGTGGGCTAGCATTCTGATTTGTTTGCATTGTAGGGTGTGTCAGAAGTGACCATTTGCTATCTTTGAGTGTAGACCATAAGAGGTCTACTGTAGATACCAGTTTCTGAAAATCTGGGCTAGACTGTTAGAGGTTGAAAGACATAGGGCCTGATCAATCCCACTGTCTCGGCTTCCAAACAGATAGATAAAGCTATTCCTCAACTAGTCACCATGGTTATTGATGTAATAATACCTGGTTATTGACTTAAAGCATGAAAACTTGAGGTAGCCTATGACTCAGCTAAAACTCACTGACTCAATTATTTTAAAAATGATGCCCGTGTGTCAGACTCTTTTCATACCGCTTGAGGAGAGATAATCAAGTCTGCTATGCAGTGGACAAAACTAAAACAGTCAGAAGTCTTTTCCCAGCCAATCGTCTTGAGAGACAGGGAGCCACAAGCGGATTTGACTCAGTACCACCTGAGGGCAGGCTAAGAGTTACAAAGATGTGCGTGTAACCTTGTGTGTGTGGTAAAGCTCTGCACACGCATCACGATAGAACCTGATGAGGGCCTGCGAAGAGCATAGGGCTTCAAAGGCTGCAGTCCGCTACTTCAAACACTAGGGAAAGGAGAGGGATATCACAGGGGTGAAGAGTCTCACAGAATAACACCAAGTGGACAAGCCACTGCCCTCATGGCCAAGATGTCTGAGTTCCATCCTGGAAAACCTACATAAGGGTGAAAGGAGAGAGCTCACTTGCGAAAGTTGTTCTCTGATCTCCACAGACATACCATGCTGTGCCATGACATACCATGTGTACTGACCTGCATTTCCATATAAGGTAATATTCACAGGCTATGGAAAGCAGGATGTGGAAATATCTTTGTGGGGGACCTCCACTCAACCACTTGCCATTTAATGATCCTTGATAGTGTGTCTAGTTGTAAGACGCTTTCTAAAGAAGGAAATCTTTATCATCAAGGCAACTAACCCTGGCTTTTTCAGTAGTCAGATTAATTCACCTGGCAAAATGAGATGAAGTTAATTATCATAATAAAAATCTTTACTCTGAGACCATGCACTGAAAACAAGATCAAACATAGCTTTTAGACAGGGAGTCATCTGTGGGTCAGGCTTTTGACTTTCAGTCTTATGATAGGGATTCTTATGATCTGCCCAGAGCTGGAACCATCTGAGCGTGTGCTCACATCTATGAAAAGAGAACACTTTGTATTTGAGCATTTACCATTTAGTGGCTGTCAAGTTCACCATTCAAGCCCACAACCATGCCAAAGGGTCTTCATCCAGGGCTGCTGTCTGCTTTCCTTGGTTTTAGTCTCTGCAGCCTTGGCAATGTGATATACTACAAAGTGCAATGAAATTTAACTTCTCTAATTATTAAACTAGGCAATTTTCAGAATCAGGCATTACAGAATTTACTAAATATGCTGGATCACTCCCATTTGCCCAAGTGAGGGTAAACAACTGTGCTGGTGGAATTTTAAGACGACTGAGTTTTATTACAGATAGTGATTATCTCTTTTCTGTACATGTGGATCCACTTAGGTGCATCTGTATCTGTATCTGATCAATAAAGTGTCTGATAAAAAGTCACACGCAAGGAAGATTTAGTCAGTTAGTTACAAAGCTGGTGCTCATTTTTAGATACCTTGAAAATCACAGTCAATTAAAATAATGAGAAAGCATTTATGAAGTTTATCTTTAAAAATTCATTAATCAACAGGTTGGGGGGTTGGAGAGATGATTCAGCAGTTAAGAACTTTTGCTGCTCTTGCAGAGAACCCAAGTTCAATTCCCAGCACCCTTACTGGTAGCTTACAGCCATTTGTAACTCAAGTTCCAGGGGATTCAACATCCTTTTCTGGCTTCTATGGGCACCAGGCATACATACATACATATACATACATACACACACATACATACAACATATAGCTATCACACACACAGACAAAACCACCCATACACATAAACTAAAAAGGAATCTTTAAAAATAAATGGTTAGTTGATCACTTTTTAAAAATTAGATTTAGATTTCAAGAAAAAAAGAGTAATAAAAAATAAAAATAATTGGTGGTGTTTCATCATGTTTGTCTGAGGTTATGTGGCATAAGCGCCGCCGGCGGGGGCAGGGCAGTGCAAATAACTGCCCGAGAGCCGTGGGGACTCCCAGCCCCGGAGCAAACTGGGAAGTAAAATCACTCACGTTGGGTGCCAAGTGTCACAGTAATTAATGAAGTAATTACCCAAGCCAGCTATCTCTAGAATATATATATTTTAATAGATGAAAGAATATAAACAAACTCACGATACCAGATCCAGGATCCCATGCTTTCCGAGGGAGAGCACCAGGCCAAGAGAGAGAGAGCACACGTGGCCCGTCCCTTTTATTCATCAGGGGGTCCTGATGGTCCAACCCAAATAATTGGCTAATGGCGGGCATGGCTATTAGCTTCATTATCTTGATTGGCTAAAACCTTTCCCCATCAGTTATGTCTTCAGGTCTCATGGCCTCATTCTTTTATAATAATCTGACTTTATATTGCTAATACTGAGACACTGTAAACCAGGCAGAATAATCCAATAAGAAATAAAACTATCAGCTGGGAGTAGTGGTGTACACCTTTGATCCCAGTGCTTGGGAGGCAGAGGCAGGCAGATCTCTGTGAGTTCGAGGCCAGCCTGGTCTACAGAGTAGTTCCAGGATAGCCAGTGCTCTGTTATACAGAGAAACCCTGGCTCAAAAAAGAAAACAAAAAAACAAAAAAATAAACTAAATAAATAAATAGCTAAATAAATGTGTGGTCACAAAGAGAGGTTTAAATAAGAATTTGGCAAAAGAAAGATCATTACTGAAATCTGAGGTGGGTATCCATCACCTAGCAGAGAGATGCGTGAGGCCACAGTGGCATGACAACATTCCTTTTATGTAACGATGCACATGAGCGGCTGGGAGAGACTAACTCTGCTGAGGCCTCTGTCTGTGAAGAACAGCCTTGCTTCCTAAGACTGTGCTTGAAGCTTACTGAGTTTTGGGACTCCCTGTGTTACCTAAGGGAAATCTGTACTAAAAATATAAACCCTGCCAAGATATTCTGCTGCCTTCTGCACATGTTCCCTAAGTTTGTGAGTCAGAAGATCATTACTAGTGTGGCAAGGTTGAGGGATGGAGCCTAACACAAAGTGACTGGATTACCAAGGTGGGGACCTTAGGCACTGCAGGGATTTGTTAGTTACAAGGGTGGGCTATCGGATTGATAGTCTACTCAGGCTTTTCTTCCTATTTGCTTGCTTGTCTTCACTTCTGCCACGTTGTCAGGCAGCCCCAGCACGAAGACCCTTCTTAGATGTCGCCCCCCTATGCTCAAGGACATCCAAGGCACATTAAAAATCGTCCTAATCTGTATTCTTCTGTGAAGGCAAGATAAAGTGAACGAGGGTGTATAATGACAGCAGCCTCTGCATAAATACAGCTTTTTGCTATATTTAACACATGGAGACATAGTCAGTGTTTCTCACAGGACTTTAAATGTGTTTCAAGCTATGAATTTTAGCTTCATTCAGCAAAGGAACCTCCTCACCTCTGGAGGATAAACAGTGAACCTAGGCCTCTTTTCTTATTAGCCTTTTTTTGGTCAAGGGTTGTAAGTCTCAGACAACTGAGACTATAACTATTTAAAAACAAAACAAAACAAAAAAACCTTAGAAGTATATAGGCAAAATAATACAAAAACAACAAAAATCTTAACCATTTATCAAGGTCAGTCTGGCTTCGTGATACTTTCTGGTAAAAGCACCCATGTGGCACTGGATACCGTGAGAAGGGGAATCAGTCACATCCCAAGGTGGGGTGTGGGAGACCCTGGGCTCTAGTCACCAGCAGCAATGTTTTCTAAGCCGCTCTAAGATGCTTCTGAACCCAACAGCACAGAAAGACAGACGGTGCATAAGAAAAACAGGTGAGAAAGGAGCAGGCTGGAGGAAACTTTAAAGTCTCAAAGTCTAGGCCCTTAGCTGTCTTCTTTGCACCAGGGTGTTAACATGAATTACCACCTAGGGGCCAATGCATGGAACAGCAAAGGTGACATCAACAGTTACACACACTGAGCTGAGATTTATTTGCATTTGGGTCTGAATTTGATTGATCCATGCCTAAGAAATCTTGGGTAGTAATCCCTGCATCTCAGGCTTTCCTTTGAAGTCAGTCATGCTTCAGGAGAATGCTGAGGAATTTGAGGATTAAATGAAATGTATTTCAGGAGACTTTTTCTCCAATGTTTTATTAGAAAATTCCTCAAACACTTTTAACAGTTGAAGAAATTATAAATCGGACATCAACAGACTCACCGTAATATTCTACCATTGACAACTACTATGCTTTTGCGTGTTAGCACATGTCTGCTTCATTCAATTTTTAGGTACATTTCCAAGGGATTTTCAGATAACAAAACTAATTATCTTAGCACATGTGTGATTGGTTGAGGTTCCTGATGATTAAAAAAAGCATTCTGCAAGTGCAGCATGATTCTGTGTCTCAGATTTGAATTCTCCTAGGTCTGGGTGAGACTACAGTGAGAATCAGCACAGGACAAAGCCATGTGTTGGATCTATTCTCAAAAATTACTTTTTAAAATTGATTTTATTGAGCTATACATTTTTCTCTGCATCTTTCCCTTCTTCTCCCCTTCAACCTTCTCTCAAGGTCCTTGGGTTCCCAATTTACTCAGAAGATCATGTCTTTTTCTACTTTTCATGAAGATTAGATCCACGTATGGCTCTCCTAGGGTCCTCATTGTTGTCTAGGTTCTCTGGGTTGTGATTGTAGGCTGGTTTTCTTTGCTTTATTTCTAAAAACCACTTATGAGTGAGTACATATGATATTTCTTTTTCTGGGTATGGATAACCTCACTCAATATGATGTTTTCTAGATCCATGAATTTGCCTGCAAATTTCAAGTTGTCATTATTTTTTTCCTGCTGTGTAGTACCCCATTGTATAAATGCACCACATTTTACTTATCCATTCTTCAGTTGAGGAGCATTTAGGTTGTTTCCAGATTCTGGATATGACAATGTTACTATGAACATGGTTGAGCACATGTCCTTGTGGTACGACTGAACATCCTTTGGATATATACCCAGAAGTGGTATTGCTGGGTCTTGAGGAAGGTTGCTTCCTAATTTTCTGATAAATCACCATACTGATATCCAAAGGGGCTGTACCAGCTTGCACTCCCATAAAAATAGATCCATATTTATCACCATGCATAAAACTCAAGTCCAAATGGATCAAAGACCTCAACACAAAGCCAGCAACACCGAACCTTATATAAGAGAAAGTGGGAAGTACCCTTGAATGCATTAGCACTGGAGACCACTTTTTTTTTTAAATTTATTTATTTTATATGCACTGGTGATTTTGCCTTCATATATGTGTGCTTGAGCGTGTTGGATCCTGTGGAACTGGAGTCAGAGACAGTTGTGAGCTGCCATGCGGGTGCTGGGAATTGAACCCTGGTCCTCTGGAAGAGCAGTCAGTGCTCTTAACCGCTGAGCCATCTCTCCAGCCCCCTGGAGACCACTTTTTAAATATAACCCCAGCAGCACAAACACTGAGAGAAACAATT
>JAQHUG010000009.1:2720738-2752065 GCA_028555095.1 Dicrostonyx torquatus | reverse complement strand
AGACCAAATACTGGGTTTGCAAAGTGGGATGAGTTCAGGCTTCCAGTTTCTATGAGGAGCAGCTAGAATTCATGACCTCTCAGGGAAAATCTTCTTTCTCTTTGTAGTACATCATGCCTTGAAAACAATATTTTCCTTAAATTCCTCAAAATACAGTTTTGTTTTGCTTTTTAATTGATGCATGGTTAGAGGCTATTGGCTCCTCGGGGTCCCAGTTTTAGGTGATGTGTCTTTTAGTAGACACACCATGCTGGTTACATTTCCTATTCTTTCACCTCAGTAAATACCTTTAAAAGAGAAGCCAGCTAACCCTTCTCCCACTTTGTGGGTGCTGCTTCCCATCAGAAGACACCTCCTCCTGACACCCCTTGCTTCTTTCCCTCTGTCGATGTGTTCAGACACATTTTAAGATGCACACTGAGTTTTATCTGTCTTTCTATATGTTTTCATAACCAAAATAATTTCCTGAAATGGTTGTTTAAGCACCATACAAAGTTAACTTTAGCTAGCATTCAGATAGTTAAGATTTTTATATAAAAAAAATGTGCAGAAATGAGTTCAAAACCTATGCTTAGATCATATCAGCAACAGATGTGGAATTCTATGCTGCGGGAAATGTGACATTAGGAGTACTGCAGTGTCACTGTGACTCTACTAAGAACCAATCAAGCTTGAAGGGCTCATTAGCAGAAACATGATGCCATCAAGGAATCATAATGGTGGCTTTTAGGCTGAATTGGAGTTCTGTAAAGCTAGAAATAGAAAGAGGCCACTTAAGAAGAAATGGATGCAGATGAAGACCCAGAGAAAAGTTTAGGATTTCCAGCAGCCTCCCATTTTAAAGTAACTTTTACTAGTAATAGAATCTTTACATTAAATTAAGAGCATTTTAAACCATTCAGAAAATGAGTAAATGTATTATTTTTGGAAAAACAAGTTAACAGTGAATACAGACAGAGAGCTGAACAGCACCCACGACTCCCTACCCCAACCTCAGCTCCCTTCCCATGCTAACCACATCTTCAGTTGGTGAGTAAACACCTCTGACTTCCCAATTTACTCATTCTTATCTGTGTCGACACAAGCATGCACAGACATCTTTTGTCTTGCATTTTGGTAACATTTATAGGTTGTTTGGCATTTTTGTGTCTGGACGTGTTTTTAATCAACTCTTCTGCTTTCTGGTCACAGAACTCTTCAGTCAATCATTTCAGAAATTTGGAGATGAATTTTGCTCCTTATAACTCCATATTAACTATAGAGAAGCTGACCCCATCCTAGCTTTCAACATATTACCCACAGCCCTCTTTCTGGAAATGTTTGGAAATTGTCCTTTGCTTGTGATACTGTAGATTTTCTTGTTTGGGGCTTTAACATGGATCTTTTTGTTGCTATTGTTGTTGCTGCTGCTGTTATTTAATACTCACTTTGGATCTTGCTAATTATTCTGTACCTGGAGTTGTAGAAGCAATTCCTCTCATATCTCAGTGATATTTGCACCCTCTGGTATCTGTCTTTGGGCAACCTTCCCCCTAGTCTTCTGGCACTGGGCATGTAGCTACATACTGTCATGTATCCATTTATTTTTAGTCATAATTATTTAGTAATATCCTATAAATAGTTGTCTTCTCTTTTTTATCCTTTGACTATTTGTATTTCACTATCATTTATGGAGAATCACTAAATATTACTTCTCAAAACCTATCCTATAGAAAAACACAAGATTCTCTAAGAATATCTATAAAGGCTATATAATATGATTCTATATTTTATGGTTTGCTTTATAATATGAATATATATACATATATAACATTTTCTATTAAACAGATCTACAGATGTTGCTTCTGTAGACAGAATTTTTATTTTTCTAAAATTATATCTGGCAAGTAAGTGAATTACTTTGTATTATATGTTTTCAGTGTTTTGTAATGAACAGATCAAAATTTAAGTTGTCAGAAACTTCTAGATCTCATTTCCCTCATGTTGCACACTGAAACTCACAAGATGGGAACATATTTTGGAAAAGAGAATGGTGGAATGGGACTACAGTTTAGACAAGAAGGCTGGAAGCGAGACAGCATGCCTGGCCTCACCACTCCACGAGTAGATCACTCTGGCCTCTTTTCATTTCTGCTAAATCAAAGGACAAGCTCTACTCAGGTCACACTCTGAGTCTCTTATTGTAGTTTTTTATATTAGGATTTCAGGCCTAGTAATACCTCCTTCATCTGACCTTTAGATGACTATTACCTCAGGCCATCAGCAAACTTTTATGTCAATAAGAACACAGCAATAGTTTCAATACCAGACATGACCAAAAGTTCAGTGGGGAAATTCTTTATTAAGGAAAAAAGGGTAAAGTTGAAAAAAGGTCACCTCTGCACCTGGGGAGAGTTCAGCCCTCAGAGGCACACAATCAAGTATTGAATGAATAAACTTCCCTTCCTCTCTATGACTCTAAACTTGCAGCAGCTAAAAACAAATAAAGGAAGGCACAGTGAAGAGCCACTGGAACAAACAACGCTGGGTGCGGAAATCATGCTCTCATCAGGCAAACTGTGCAACAGGGACGCAAAGGAAGATCTAAAGTAAAAGAGACAGAATTTGTAAAAGCTGGGCTTTGTATTTAGATAACTAGTTTGAGGGCAGCTAGGCAGAAAGGCCCAGTGAGATGTGCCCAGTTGGTAATCTGCTTTCTAGTGTCATCTAGATGAATGGACAAATGTAAAAGGTACTGCATGTGGTACAGCATTCAAGGAGTGCAAGCACTGACTACAATGGGATTTTGTTAATTATATGTTCTAAGTACTAAAAGAGATGCTTTTATCAGAGTTTTGCAAAAAAATGAGTGTCGTGCCTTTATGCCTACACACACACACACACACACACACACACACACACACACACACACACACGAATTAATGTTCTGTATTAGAGGGATCTACATTAACAGATTCAACCAACCATGGAATCATAGCTCAGCAGTTAAGAGCACTGGCTGCTCTTTCAGAGGTCTTGAGTTCAGTTCCCAGTAACCACATGGTGGCTCATAACCATCACTAGTGGGATCTGATGCCTTCTTCTGGAAGAAAGGCATAAAAATAGAGTACTTGTTCATAAAATAAATAAATCTTTTTTAAAAGAAACTTTTGAAAGAAAAATTGGACTTATGCTGACAATGTATAAATGTTTGCTCTAGTTATTAGTTTGTAAACAATGACAAGAACACCATCATAGCATGCACATTGCATTGGGAATTAAAAATGAGTCAGAAGGGACTCAAAGTACATGGAAGTATGGAAGACTACGTGCAATTCTAACACCACATCCCTGTATATAAGATACATGAGAATCCACAGATTTCGATACCTGTGGGTGGTCCTACCATCAGTTTCTCATGACTATTAATACTAAGGTATCAATACATATCCAAGTGGAACATTGTAGATGCATGGATAGGTGGATTGTTGGATGGATGGAGAGCTACTTTTAAATTAACTATCATTTATTACAAGCAATAAGCAAAAACAGTTACTTGTTCATAAGTAAAATTTTTAATTAGAAGACTAGATATCTAGGTGTTGGAAGTTTTAATATGCAGCCTTTAGGATTTCAATTCTCTTAACTCTAATGTGTTATGCAGAATGCCCTCAAGGCCAAAATCCAGACAAGAACCAAAGTACAACACAGTGGAGGACACCATATGTTATTTTCCATCCTGGGCTCTAGTAAAGTCTTACACAGCAGCATTTGATCATGTTTCAGTGTCCACAGTAAGATTTAAATACTACTTATAGGTTCTAAATATGGCAAAGATGTGGGGTAAGCTGTGAGCATCTAGGCACAGAGTTTAAGGGGAAAATAACATGTCTATAACTTCTAGTTGAGCTTAAGAGTAAGCCAAACAGGAAAGAGGGAGTATGTAGGGGCCGTGTGCAATGCTCTGCTGTGACGGGATCCTGCTAGGGGCATGCACCAGGTATAGTCATCTCTCTAGAAGTTATCTGCTGGAATATGACCACAAAAGTAGCTGTCAAGAGTTAGTCCACTTTTCTAATAGAAATCTTTTATTTATTACTTTTTAAGAACTATCAACTACCTCCTAAGGTTTCCTTTCTGACCAATGAGGGGGTTGGTGTTTGTGTGTGCAGCATTTTATTTTAGAGCTGCTACCATTAGGACAGTCTGAGTTTTTAAGTATGAAACAGTTTTTAACAATGCATTTGCCTAGCATGCTCCTAGGTTCAGTACCGAGAATCACAAAACCAGAAAAAAAATTCTGACTTCAACTTAGCAAATGCAAGCCTTTTAGCAATGAAAGAGACTGGTTTTCTACAAAAATGATATTTTAAGCCTTTTCTTAAAATGCTGCCAAACCTTTCTATGAAAGTACAAACACAGTAGAGAAAATTAAAAGAGAGAACAAGAAAAGGCTGGTGCCACCTAAGCCATATGCCTCTTGTTTCTGAGGGACCCAGCGTTCATGAAGCTGGTTGCTATTCACCTCATTATAAACGTCTATCTGTCACAGAGGTGTTGGGGCATGAGAGGACACCGTGTCCAGGAGATCTGAAATTAGGTTAGACATCTCCCAGGTGACCAATTCCCTCTCAATCAACTCAAGTAGGCGGCTGCACCTGGCCTACCCCCTGAGCTGTCTGCCTGTGAAATGGCTGTGATTTAAGTCTCAGCAGAGATGTCCCTACAGCATACTCCCTGAAGATGGGAGGGCCACACATCCAGTGAAGGGACATAAGAGTCCATCTCCTTTCTATCTGCCAGAGAAAACAAACAATTTCCTGAGTTGCTCTGAAATTCTGCTCCGCACAGAACTGGTTTCCCCCGTTTCTTGTGTGAATCAGTGTCTTGAGTTAAAAGCTGTCTCTCTCTTTTATTTGCTACCCCACACGGAGGGCAAGTCTATTAGAGAACTCAGGGTACCTTCAAGGAAGAGCAGTGCCATACACTCTGACCTGCAAAGCTTCTTCCTCTGTCCTCTCAGGAACCAGCACCTCACTACTGGCCTAGGTTTCCCTGTGGCCTGACATCAAGAAAGTGGCAGAACACACTGTGTGAGTGAGTCCATGATCTGGCAGAACTGACATGGGTCAACAAGCTGTCACCATGTCCCTTTTTGCTTTTTGCTAGGTTTCAGGTAGCATGCTCAGAATGTCATTTTCTAAAGTTACTGGGGCATACAAAACTTCCCTGCCCTCCTGAGAAACACAGGGTAAGGAGAGCTATGAGCCAGTCCAGATTTTTCCAGATTATGGGCCAGAGAGGCATACACAAAACCACACTTTCCTACTCTGTTTTCTCCCTCCCCTTCTTCTTCTAAGTCTGCAACTGGAAGGCCCAAGCTTTCTTCATTCTCTTTCCCTTTTCCACCGTTTTTGGAAAGGTAGTAAAATCAGTCTCTCAGGCCTGGCTTCTGGGCTGGAAGGCTCAAAAGGAATTCAGAGAAGTCTCTTGTAGTCCATTTTTCAGAATGTAGATCCCATGCCTGAGATCCTCTCCTTAGGAGCCCATCCTTCCCTAGAAGAACTCCTCTTCAGGGGTAAAGCTACAGCTTAAGGTGGGAAGAAAACCTGAGCTTATTATGTGCAAAATGCTCTCCCTCTGCTAGGAGGTGGAGTGGATTCTACTGACTGAAACCAGAACTGGCAGTCTATCGGGTAGTAGGTGCCTCAGTAGGGCAGCCAAGCAGGTCCTGTAGTCTTTTGTTGTAGGAGATCATGATGCAAATATTATCACTAGAAGGCACTAAAGAGCCTAAGAAAACAACCTAGTGTTCAAGTGGTGTCTTCAGGGGTGCCTTCCTTCTGTTTCACCAGAGTTTTGCTGTATATTCATTAAAATACTGCTCATGGTGGAGCGGGGGAGAAAATCATGCTACAATCAGGAAAATAGGTGAATGTTTTTTGGTCTTTTCTATGGCTATCATCTCCTTTAGTTCCTCATGTCAAAGTACACCCAACTATAAATTGCAAGTACTTCCTAACTTCTTGGAACTGGGTGTCACTCTATTTCCATTGCTTTTCCATTGTTTGTCTAAAACTTGGCTTCCTTCAGTCTAAACTTTCAGAAGCATGTTTTCAAGCTGTCTTTCATTTCTTGCCTCCTCTTGGTCCTACCAGTGTTATGTAAACCCCATCTCTACTTTCTACTGATTACTCAAAACCATCAGTTACTGACAATCTCATAGTTACTGACACCAAGGGACAGTCTTCGGTGACTATAGTTTGATTGAGTCACTCACTTTTCCAGAGCAGGAAATTTGGTCCCAGTGAGAGATGGGGTACTTAGCAGTGACAGATTGATGGATTAGTGGGTTATCTCTGGAGTGGCTTTCTTACACAAGCCACCTCTCTGGCAACTTGGCTCCATCTTGCTATGTGAAGATGCTGCCTCAAGAAAGGCTAAGTAGTTGCTCAGCAGAAGCTAGTGGTGCATTCTGGCACTTCTTAGCCTTCAGGAGTGTCCGCTGAATAGAATATTTTCCGCATAAATGACCCACTCTTGGAGAGCATGTGAAAACACACAATGGCTTCAGGCACAGTGGGCAGTTCCCGTCATGCTGATGCAATGATTTTTACTATTGTTTCCTGTCTACTCTAGATATTCCTCCTACCTTCTAGATCCTCCATTTCTGTCTTTTCCTTCCTATTTTCCTTTTACCAGATTTTAATGTTCCCCCTCTCTCTCTTTACAAAACACAAGAAGGATTTTATGCACCCTGACATATAAATTCAGGTAGACTTAGGGTTCTCCATCTCCCCTATCTCCACCAATGTTTTATGCATGCAAATCTCACATTGAGATAGGGTGAAATTTTTACATCATTTAGTGATTTCTGCTTAAACCCCTTCTCCTGTAATCTTACAATGTGTTGTCAAGACCCAAAAAGACATCAAGAGGTCTCCACTTGGGATACAGAGTAGATCCAAAGAGCAGGGCCAAGATGAGGAAGCCAGTGCCGCCAATCATTCTTATGGAACTTTGAACAAGTCACTTCAACTTCCTGTTCCTTACGCTGTAGAGCCCACAAGAGTGACTTCGCCTTCGCTTCTGTAAGAGGTTGAAGATGAACTCTTTCAAATGGAAACTCATTTTTCAAAGTTTGAACAACTCCTGACTTGCTTGAAGATGATGTAGAAGGGTGATATTAGAGAGCTATGCTTCCCACAAGAAAGTCATATTTTATCCCTGAACTGCTTCTTCCTCCAGTACCCATTCAGCTTTACTCTTTGCTACTTAAGATTTTTAGAAAGATTGAAAACACACACACACACACACACACACACACACACACACACAAACACACACACACTGTGAAATGAACCAGGAAAGTGTTGGTTTAGCATCAGCCATGATTGAGTTGAGCCTCAGTGGTGGGAGGATTGTTAATGTGGCGGCTGGGTCAATTTTCAGGTAGAGCCATTGCTGACTGGTTACAGGACTGTTATCAACACTGGACTTATGTCTTAGGGGGATCTTTTGTTTTCCCCCAAATAGTGCTTTCTGGTTATCTAGGAGATGGCTATTCAAAATGGCACTATGACCCCCTCTCCCTGCTGTGGGATCAGAAGAGAATGAAAGGTAATATAATTCAATAGGAAATCTTGTTTTGTTGATAATGACTGGGTTCTATGGTTTGAATATGATTTGTACCCTGTGAAACTCATGGTGCAATTTAATTTCCATTATGAGATAGTAAGAAGTAGAACAAGGTGAGACATTTAATAGGTGATTATGGCTTTGCCCTAATGAATAGCTTAATGCACTCATGTGATTAATGGATTAATGAGTTAACTAAGAGGGGGGGGCAGGATTGCTCTAAAAGCTTGTTCTTGTCTCTCACCATGTGAAGCATTTTGCTACCTTGGAATTTTGCCAACAAGAAAGTCATCATCAAATATGGCCTCTGGACCTCAGATCAGAACCATAAGTGCCAGTAAACCTTTTAACAACTCATGTAGCCCATGTATTGTATTATGAACAACAGACATAGATTACAAGGGATAATCATTTTCCTACAGTGGCATGCTCCATCAGGAACTCTATTTAATTATGAGAGAAACCCTGGGCCAGAAAACCATAATCTGAGCCAGTGCTGAGCTGGCATGTATTTATCAAGGGACTCTTTTAGAAAGAAGTGCCCTATTCAAAGAATTTGGTATTTTTCATGGTATAATTTCTTATACTATGTCCAATTTTAAACAATCAAACAGATGACTTTGAATGATGGGTTGGGGGAAAATACAATTATAACCAACATACAAATCCTACAAAGACAAAAACTTAGGAAGATGATGCTGAGAGCTATTAAACTATCAAGTGATGACTTTGGGGTATTAGTTTTTATTTTATTTATAAATTTATGAAATTAAAAATTTAACAATAGCCATATTTAACAACCAATACAAAATCCTCAAAAAACCTGAGAATTTATTTCCATATGCCAGTGGTTTTGTCCTCAAAGAATAGAAGAAAAATAATGTTATCTTAAACAATACTTAATGTACCTGATGTGTGTGAACATATTGGTTTAAGTGTTTTTAACACCTGTTGATGTTCTAGAACATTATTTATGGATACACAGCTCTAAAACATCAGAAGCTAGAGGTGACAGTTTTCTATAAACTTTGTGACTTGCATATGAACCATACATTTCCTTTTCTATGAAAAGCAAATCTCTGGGAAGACATTTGCTTACTGTCTTGTCATCTAAATTGTGTGGTATTGAATTTGCATACTGAAGCCCCAGTTGATGAAGAGAAACAGACAGTGGGGGCCATGCCCAATGTTTGCGCCAAAGCAAGGCTACATGAAGACACAGTGAACAGGCTCTCTCTGTGCCTGGAAGAGAAGTCACATCACAAACCTTCCTACAGGTTGATTGTGGACTTATAGACCCTTCAATATGGAGAAAACATTTCTTTTCTTGGAGTTCTAGTCTGTCTTCTGTTACAGAAGCCTGAACAGAGGCATAAAACAAATGATGAGACTGGACTTAGCTTCATGGCACGAATACGATGCTCATATCTAAGGCTTTTTAATAAAGCTGTGGGTATCACTTTCTGACTGCCCCTGTGCCTCAAGCTTCAACTCAGTCCTCTGGGTCTCAGTTCAAACCTTGCCACCTTGGTGACACCATCTGCAGTTTTGGTTTTCCAAGTAGCCACTTGCTCTTTCCCGCTACAAACAGCTTTTGCTTGTTTTGGCTTCTCTTGAACTTAAGGTGATTCTCCTGCCTCAGTTTTCCAAGCACTGGGATTATACATAGAGCCACCATGATGTCTAGTTTACAGACAGCTTTTTATAATGATAATCTTAGTGGGTTTTACCAATGCAAATCTCTTGTAGGCAAGTGGCCCACACTGGAAATCAGGCATGTAACCGTTAAATTAAAAGCTTAATCGAATAAAAACTTTTCACATAGCGAGGAGCCTCCTGTGGGCGGTGGCTACTGCACTGAACACTCAGGCATTCTGTCCCTGCAGAAAGTCCTATTGGATTCTACGCAGTGGTAGACAATGGACACAAGGTAGCCAGGCATCTTTCTATTTTCCCAGTTCAAAACTTAATGCCTGCTATGTAATAGGCATCTGTTAGCTGAATTAACAAAGGAAAACAGTGGCCATTGTTTACTCAACTGTAGCACTGTAAAAGAACCACAGTTCCCACAAGCCATATGACCAAGCATAGACACCTGAACTTTTATTATCGATGAGCACAAAGCTAAAAGGAAGCTATTTTCATTTTCTCCAGGATGAGAACACCAATAAGCATCATTAAGGTATAATTATAGACTCCATCTCTCAGTGGTTAGTTTGGAAGAACACTATCGATTCTAATTTATTTTTTCTAGGCCATCGAGGCTTCATTGCTCTATCAGTGACCCTATGGACTCATTAAATCTTTCAGCATGATATTTATGCAGCTGTTTAATGAGTCCTCCAACACCTTCAGCTCTCTGAATCTCATGCCTATTATTTTAGTGGTAAATGTCTGTCTTTAATTGATCATCTCCGTCACAGACTCGAAGGAGACCATACAAAGGTCACAGAACTTTCTGTTGGTGAAAGGATTCTTTGTTTTCATATTTAAAGACCTTCAAAGACACACACTGCATTCCTTAGAGGTCCCTTTCAGGGTTTAGACATCCTTACTCTCAAGAGAAATTCTTTTATTTCTTGCTTAAATCTTCCTAAATGTTACCTGAAGCAGTTATATTGCCTCTGTTGCCAAAGAAAAAGAGCAGGGTGAGGGGTCAAACTCTCTCGCGAAGCCCCTTCCTGCTGTGTGAGTGATATTAAATACAATCTAGAAGGAGATGGTTCTCTTTCAAGACAGTCCTTAGATTTTTCTTTAGCATCCTCCAGTGTAAACTAGGGCATAATAAATAGAACATCAAAGATATATGAAAGCCAACTGCTTAACAAATAAAACTATGCCCATAGCACAACCTATACACTAGCCTCTCATATACAATAGCCCCTAGTATACTTCAGCCCCTGGTCCACAGTAGCCCCTTATGGACACTAGCTCCTAGTACATACTAGCACTTTTCTGGGATATTTCAGAAGAAAGCTTAATTAACAGGAATACTTATAGAGTGCTGGGGATGTGGAAGACTTTACCAAGGAGAGACTAGGGCAGAAGAAAGAGTAAGATACCAAGGGAACCAAATCCACTTAGCCTCTGGTTTGAAGTCAGCACCTATGTGCATTTGCTAAATGGTGAGTAGAGGTTGTGGGGGTGGTCACTAGCCTCTCAAACCTCCGTTTCTTCAAGGGTACAACACAGAGAACAAAAAGCCAGTACAAGTGACGTGGTCAAAAGGTATAGACAACAGAAAATGTGGGATAAAACCTATTTTAAAATTATTTTAATTAGGATAACTTTTAATACCTTTTTATTGCTATTAGTTGGCTTTTAATATGCCAAAGCATGGGGGGAGCTATGTGTTCTGTTCTTTTGTGTTCCCTGTTGTCAAAGTCTAGAACACAGCAGGTACTTAATAAATGTTTATCATTATGTTGTATTTTTTCCAAGGTAATGCCGTTAGTAAGTTTAGAAGTGGGTCATTCTATGGATCCTTAAGTTTTTCAAAGAGTCACTTTAATGATGTTTATGTAAGTGTCTGTGTATGTGCAAATGCAGGCGTCCTTGGGGTCCAGAAGAAAATGAAAACCCCGTGGAGATAGAGTTCAAGGCAAATGTGATGTGCTTGGCCTCATGGGTGCTGGGAACCGAACGGAGGTCTTCTGCAAGAGCTTAGTAAGCTTCTAACACTGCTAAGCCATCTCTCCTGGTCCCGTCAGGTTTCTTATCTAGTGATTCACGGCTATACAAAAGGAACAGGCACTTCCTTGAAAGTTTGCTAGACAATGATTTGTCACTATTAAAAACTGAAGCTGTAAGGATTAGAAGTCTGGTCCACCTGTTCAGCACCACCTATTGATCTCCAGCTAATATCAAGGAGTATACTTTTTCATCAGTGAAGCAAGTGTGCACTCACCGTTTTAAAAACATGGACCTCAGCAACTGTACATATCCATATAGTAGGGAACCACCTTTTTCATATCATAAGCATGAGAGTTGTATGTTCTACTAGCGCTAATTAATTTGCTCATTTCAATTGCTGTATATAAGTAGAAATGTTTAGTAAAAATAAGAAACATTTTGGGAAAAATTAAAATTGGAACAAAAATGACTATATACTGTTACATAAGAATAGTTTGTATTTTTCAACTATAAAATACTATAATTAGCTTCTTTCTGGTTTAGCAGTGAGACCTATTTTCTATGAAAAGTGTGGGGTTGGTTTATTTTTATATCACCCTGTCTCTGAGCAGCTAAGGGGAGCGAACTAACAATGTGATTAAAGATAATTTTTTGGATGTCCAGGTACTATGGGAATACTCTTTTAAAAGATACATCATTTTGGTTTTTTTGTTTGTTTACTTTGGTTGATTGTTTTGTTGTTCTGTGCCAAGCAGGAAGCACAGTTTTTATTCTGAAGGGAATAAAGTTGTTAATGGGGCTGCAATAAGCCCAACAGAATACTAGGACAAAATGTTACATGTATAGTCTCTGCATTTGCTTTGAAAATAATCCTGTATTCTTTGGGCCACTGTCACTTGTATCTTTCGAGAGAATCCAGAGTTCTACTCATTGCAAAGAATGCCTCACAATGGCTCTCAAACAAAGCCAGTGTGATGGCTCAGCTGATAAAGGCACTGGATGCCAAGGCAGATCCAAGTTTGAGCCCTGGGACCCACAGGGTGGAAGCAAAGAACCAACTCCTGTAAGCTGCCCTCTGGCCTCCACGCATGTGCTGTGGTACCTCCCCTCCACAAAAATAAATAAACCACCAGGCAGCAACAAACTAACCAAAAAGACATTCAGATCCAAATGAGGAGGGTGTTTCCAAACTTCCCCTGTGGCTCAAGGTACAAGATGGAAATCAGTATAAGTCAACCCTCCTCCTCCTCTCCAGGAATGAGCTTTATTACAGGTCACACAGTTGTCACTGATGAGAGGAGGTCAGAAATCATGACAAGGCTGTAACTTTGCTCTCAAATGCTCTTTCTTTCTCTCCTCCTCCTCCTCCTACCTTTTCCCCCTTTCACTCACAAAGAGAAAAATAATGATATCAATGGGCCAAGCTTATGGTTAGATAAAAACATAACTCAAGTATGGAGGCAGCTTACAGGCTTTCCCATATGCTTCAGACAAGATGTAGGAATGTTCTGGTACCCTGACAGTCACATCATAGTCACAGGGAATGTGAATGTCTAGTCATTAAATGGGAAAGCTGGCTAGAAGAACAGAGTCTTCTATCCAACTAGACCTCTTGGATCAGGAAGTGTACTTAATAAGATGCCCAAGTAACTCACAGACCCCTAAAGATCTAGTTGGCACTGAGCAATGGTGAAGAGGGCCTGCAGGGACTTACCTCCCTTCCTCAGGAAGGAGTTGCTTGCAGCCATTTTTGAACATGCTTCTATATTATATTACATCACAGGCCAACACATATTTCAAGAAAAATATTTTAAGTTTCACTGTAAAAGTCTGTTTTTGTTACATCAGAAAAGCATCTTACTATTAAAAACATTGTTCTATTTTAAAATACACTTTATTTTTTAATCTTTTAATTCCTTACCACAATGTCTTCATGGAATATAGTATAATATTTCAGTACAGGCATATGGCATGTGTGGATCGAGATAAGGTGATTGGTACACCCATCACCTCAAGTATATAGCATGGTGTGTGTGTGTGTGTGTGTGTGTGTGTGTGTGTGTGTGTGTCTGAAGGGGGAGGGAGAGCGAGAGTGTGTGTGCACATGTGTATTGAACACATTCAAAATCCTCCCTACTAATTATTTTCCAGTGCACAATAAGATGTTGTCAGCCATAATTAGCCAGGCCATTGTGCAGTTAGAAATTTGACCTTTTTTTTTTTCTTTAATCACAAGGATGTCTCATGTCTTCTTCCAAACACACGCACTCTGGAATGGCACAGACCAGTTTTCAGAGTAGTATAAAGAATGCAATAAATTGTCACAACACAGCTGCAAGCGCAAGTCCCCTGGTCAAAGTTCAGATTTGCAGTCTGCTCCAGACTCCTGCTGATAACACAGTATTCCTACTGCAGGGGTATGATCTAGTGTTCTTGTTTCCATAGGGCCAATGGGGTCATGACCTGTCCTCTTAACTCAAAATCAACTTTGCTGAATTTTTAGAAGGAACACTATGATGTAAAGTAGAATGGACTAAGATGATTCCCTAGGAGACTCCCCTTTGATTTGGGGCTGTGAGGAAAGGGGGACAGTGAGAGTCACCAGAAAACACACTTCCAAAGTGGGAGGAACAGATGAAGAGCAAGAAAAGGAAAAGTACGATTAAGAAGGGAAGGCAATTTTGTAAACAGAAGCAAAAGGAAGGAAGAGGAAGAAGAATGAAGGAAAGGGAGGTTATGTCCACTGGAAAGAACGCAAAGATGGATAAATCAACACCAGCGGAGTACAGGAAAGGCCAAGGAAGCCATCCCAGATGTGCTGGAAATTCCACAGGAACTAGATGGGACTGTGGATGAGGGAGGATGAGGACCAGATAGGCAAGTCCACACTGTCTGCATAGGGGATGGCCACACACCACCCTTCTCTCAAAGGGGCCCTCCCATCCAGTCCTACCTGGCTAGAAGGACGGCGCTCACCACTTGAGAGCTTGAGGGTTGGGGGGAGTAAAGTTGGGGGGAACAGAGGGATCCTCATGGCAAGATTCCGACAACACTGAGGAGGAGCCTTCCCCCTGTGTGGAGAAAAAGGGAGGCTGTCATTTCTATGGCAAGGAAATGGCTTTCTGAATCACCTGGTGTTTCAAATTTAGGTCTAGATGGTCCCTTGATGTGCCATCTGGAGTAGCAGTGTAACACTCCCAGCCCTCCTCAGCACCGGCAGGGCAGCACAGGGCCCAGCTTGCTACAAATGCAATGGCACTGCTAATTGACTTCCTCACTCTTCCCCATCCTCTCCAGGGATGAGATGCTGGATGTGATGGCAACTTTGCGTGTCCCACTCTGCCAAGAGACCCGAGAAAAGATGATATTGATTGACAGCTGTTCAATGGGACGAGGCAGCCCAGCGAGTGGAGTTTTAATGCTCTCCTTGCATCCCCAAAGAGAGAGTGTTTTAAAACCAAGTTAATTTAATTATCCTTCCACATACATAAAAAAAAAATTCAAAACTCTTTCCTGGAACTCCCTTCAGCAGCATTTATATGTGACGACCATGGTGGGCCCTGAGTCAAGCGGCATGCAAATTTATGTGGTGTTCTATATCAAACAAGTGGAAATATTTACTAAGAAGCAAGAATGGGACAGGCATTATTCCTGGGTTTCTGGAGTGCAGTGCATGGGCATCATCAAACAGAAGTGGAGAAAACAAACAGAGGGAGCTCTTGTACCCTGGCAGCTCACACCCTCCTGGGGAAAGACAACCAGACCTAGAAAAGAAATCTCTGACTGAATAGGCAGTAGACTAGGAGAAAAAGCAGGAAAAGATCAGAAATGGAAGTCGGTGGTAGGGTGCAAATTTAAGATTTTTTTTTCTTAACTTTCATATGTATGGGTGTTTTACCTCCATGTGTGACTGTGCACCACGCATGTGCCTAGTGACCACAGAGGCCAGAGGAATGTGCTGGGTTTGTAAACTAGAGTTACAAACAGCTCTGAACTGCCTGGGTCCTCTGGAAGAGCAGGAAATATTAACAACCTCTCCAATCCTGCCAGGTCCCAAATTTAAGTAGAGTGATCGTGTAACAACTCCTCAAGATCTCTGATTCGACTTGAAATACAGGCAAGAGTTGTTCAATAAACACTTGGAGTATGAGGCTCAATCTATACAGGGCCCAAAGTGGGATTGGCTGGCTTGCTGGGGCTCAGCAAAAAGGCCAGTATGGCCAAACAGTGGTGGATCCAAATGGAAATGAAGAATGGATACAGAATGAAAGGGTTGGATCTTGCAAGCATTTATTGTAAGAGAGACAGAGGCCATCAAAAGGCCTTGAACAGAGAAGTGGCTTGATCTAGAGGCTGACTCTGGCTGCTGGGCTAGGAATAGACTGTGACTGGATACCCAGCAGTATAATGTGTATAATGGGAAAACGTTACAAACCCAGGTGAGATGGTCATTGTGACTTTGGCTAAGGTGGGTGCAGTGAACAAGGACTTGACGTCTTAATACGTTATATTTCAACTTCTAGGGTTTTCTGATTCCATCAAAAGGAAAGGGCAAGAAGTAAAAATGCCGTTTGAACCTTTCAGATGGAAACTTCAAAACTTCCTTGTCAGAATCAAAGATTCTACTGATGATTGAATTAATTCAGAAGACTTGTGCCAACTGATCTTTGCTGCTTATGTAAAATGTATGAATGCAACTCCCACGGCTGACTGGCTACACTGACACCCCAGAGGCATAACCCAAGAAACAGAGAAAGGAACTCTCATGGTGAGCTGCTGTGCTCCTGTGTCAGACAGAAGTTTGTACAATTTTCTTAGCACAGGGCTGTGCACCGGCCCTTTGATGACAGCCTTTCCTTTGGTCAAAACTCACAGTTTGAGTTACCAAGGATTTTAAGAGTTTTAAGATAGACTCTTGGGATAAATGGTCAAGTATGTTTCTTGATTTAAGTTTCACCACATCCCCCTTAAAATGTCAAAGGCTTGAGTCAAATCATGCAATAGTTTTTAGATGCCAACTATACTTTTATATATTTTGCTTTAAACGTGTTTAGGATGCATGTATTTATAATTTTCATTATCCCTTTTACCCCAAAGGAGGACTCGAAAATTAGAGATATATTGAGAATTTAAAATCTAATTAGTAGTAGAAAAATGCAGGCAAAGATGCACGTGGCATGAACACAGGACAGGAAGCTGAACGGGGCTCCAAAGCTCCTGTCCCTGAATGTGCAGGCTTTTTGTGTATGACCATGGAAAGATGGAACACCTCTCAGTCAATACCTGATGCTCAACTGGGACTTAGTAAGAAGACTTAGAACGATAACTCAAGACCATCTACTTAGCAGGTGGAAAGTATCCCATTGGAATCTCTGCCTTAATCCAATATAATTAATTGCATATCCCCCACATCATCTTATTGCCAGGAAGGGAAAATTTGGAAAAAAAAAAGGAAGAAAGGAAGTTACCTGGGGAGAGAAAAGGAGGAAGTATCAACTGCCCCCGAGTGAATCTATGTTACAGCTTTGTTTAAACTTCAAATCCATCATATTTTAGAAGTCAGCTGGTAACAGGAATCTGTGAGGCAGCCCAGCACATACTATCTTAAGGGGTAGCTGCTTCACAAGCAGAGCTTTGTCCGTGTGTTTCTCTCATAATCACATAGTCCAGTTTTCCAAGAGACATTGAAAATTTTTAAACACAAAAATTTCTGACCTGTGCACAGAATGGGCAGCTATGCGATAATGCTCCATAGAGAGTGAGGGGAACAGCTAAAACCGTCTATGTTTTCATTTCTAGGTTGTTGAAGAGTTGCTGAGGCTCAGCAGAGGTTTTAGAACATAGGCACCCGTGACAGCAACAGCAGGCTCTTTGGTGACTTGGCTTCAGACATTTATCTGTCTAGACTCAAGCCTACTTGCCTGTCTCTCCTACTTCCTGCCTGCATTAGCTGGGGAAAATAGCTTTGCAAGACTGCACGGGGCTAAACTCTATCCTGCATGAGTCAATTCCCCATCATGCACAGTTTCCTGCAGATGTCACATCTCTTTTGAATTGGGACTAACCTAGACATTAAAGAATTAAACACTGTTATGACGGACCGTTTTGTCTCAAGAATTGGCTAGTTGGGTTGCTTAGGCTGTCTCTCCCAGTGAAAACAGAAACAAATTAGGATTTGATTTTAAAACTGTCTTCTTTAGAAAACACTTAATCTTAAGGAATAACCAGGCCCAACTGAAAGGAACAAGGTACCCAAGCAACTGAAATCCAAATGCATTGCATTGCCCCCATGGGCTCTTGTTAAATTCCTCTCTAGAAACTTTGAAGTGTGAAGAGCCTGTACTTCAAACCTGAGGCCTCTCCAGAGTCAGGGAAGTCACAGGGAATCCTCCCTACAGATAGCTATGGCCTCCAGACCATTGACTCGACAATAACCCAAATAGAACTTCTAGAAAGAAAAGAAAGCACACAGCTTAAGAGTTAAACCTTAGTGGATGAGCAGGGTAGAGCTAGTGCATCAGAAAGACAGTCAGGGAAAAGCAAAAACAAAAACAAAATTGCCCACAGGGAAGTACAGAAAAAAAATCCTAAGTTAAGAGGGGGAAAAATAGTAAGAGTCTATTTTGTTCATGTGTGTGTACATTAGTGTGAGGGCACGCACATACATGCAGACATATGTACAAACATGCACACAGAATAAAATCCTAGAAGGGAAAGAAAACATTAAACAGAAGCCACTGTTTGCTGATGTAACAGCTGATAGTTCTGACAGAACAGATGAAGCTCTGTGTCTGGCCATTGCAAACACACAGATACATTTTAGAGTTATCTGTCTGGCCACTTCAAATACACACATACATTTATAAAGTTATCTATATGGTCATCTCAAACACAGAGATATATTAGAGTTATCTGTCTGGTCATTTCAAAAACAGAGATACATTATAGAGTTATCTGTCTGACCACTTCAAACACACAGATGCATTATGGAATTATCTGTCTGACCACTTCAAACACAGAGATACATTATAGAGTTATCTGTCTGACCACTTCAAACACAGAGATACATTATAGAGTTATCTGTCTGGCCATTTCAAACACAGATACATTATGGAGTTATTTGTCTGGCCATTTCAAACACACAGCTACATTATGAAATTATCTGTTTGGCCACTTAAAACATACAGATACATTATAAAGTTGTCTATCTGGCCATTTCAAACACCGAGATATGTTAAAGTTATCTGTCTGGATACTTCAAACACAGATACCTTTTAGGCTTATCTGCCTGGATGGCCATTTCAAACACACAGATACATTATGGAAACAATGTATAAGATAAAAGGAAAAAGTATAAATGAAGTCAAAAGGGAGCAATACAAACCATGTCTAAAGAACACTTAATAACACTGCAGGAAGGCAGCAGAATTTGATCCCTGACAAGCTGCCAGAAAGTAACTTCCAATACAAAATTCTATACCCAGTGAAAATGTCACTGCAGAAGGAAGGCAATATGGATTCTTGTGCACACAATTTGAACTAAAGAATGTTTGACAAAGAAGGCTGTAAGCCTGTAGATGAAACTGACTGAGAACTGATGGCCTGGCATACACTAGTCTCATCTCTTGTGAGTTTTAAGCTTCTTTATGATAATCTCATACCATTATGATTTTCAGTGTCTTCCTCCCTCAAGGACATCTAAAAACTGGGGGACACAGTATAAAATTAGGTCGAACCTTCTGTAGAGCCTTTGCTCTCACTGAAGGAACCACTTAATACGTATCGGTGAGGTGTATATCTAACACTTTTTGCTAATTTTATTGTATTTTAGAGTAGTGACCAGAGACACTGATGTTTAAAATTTATTCTAATTTTAAGAAGTCTTTATGATCACAATAGATTTCAAAAGTAAGTTGAGATTGGACAAAGAGAGTCAAAAATGGTCCTGATAGCCTAGTATCTTCCTTATCTATCCTTTTATATTCAAGAAAATAAAGGATAATCATATTTGTTTTCTAAGAACACAATTCTGTGCATAGTTAAAAAATGAAAAATAA
Source organism: Dicrostonyx torquatus (assembly GCA_028555095.1). Lineage (NCBI taxonomy): Eukaryota > Metazoa > Chordata > Mammalia > Rodentia > Cricetidae > Dicrostonyx > Dicrostonyx torquatus. The sequence goes on along the minus strand of JAQHUG010000009.1, from coordinate 2,732,758 downwards.
TCTCATATAGAACAAATAAAACCAAACTACTGTGTGGGTTAATCAAAATTTGACAATGAGGCAGGCATGACTCAAAGGCTACTGGCTCCCATTGAGGAGTCTGTGTTCCCAAAAGGGGTTTTAATTGATACTGGCAGGGAAAATTCATGTCATCCATCAAATGACAAAGATGAAAGGAGGTATACATGAATTTGTTGAGGAAAGGTTTAACTTTAGATCCCCAAGTTAAGCCTTTCCCCTGTGAATACCAGGTCAAATGTCAGCTGTATCCAGGGCTCCATCTCAGAGACGTCACACCCTAGATGAGCCACTCCAGAGATGTCAGAGGAGAAATGGAGAAAATCCTTCCATCTTCCCCTCATTTAGAAAAGAGAGAGGCAGTGGCTCCACAATGAAATGCTCTTTGGGAATAAAGGAAAATGCCCTAAGGCTTCTTGGAATTCTCTCTTGATGAAGAGCTAAATTAAAGCAGAAAACCTATGGCCTAAGAAATACTGAAGACAAATTAATGTCAGAGAAAGAAGAAATTACGAATTTATCGACTGTTTTATGAGGTCAGGCAGACAGTTCATTAAAAAGTCCTGCCAAAAGACGATTCCTTTTACGAAAGCCAGTAGCCGCAGAGTGATCAATACACACTGGGATATCTGCAACAGATTGAGGGCAACGTGCTGGAATAAACCTCTTTCAAACTCTCAGGAATAAGAGCAAAAGGGCCTCTGTATCGACATAACTTGCAGTTTAAGTCGACACAGGCAGTGGCTGCCTGGTAGTTGTAGCTGAGCTCTTGAATCGCTTCCAACATGTTTTGTATGCACTAATTCTTTCTTATTGGCTTGGCAAACCCAGGTACAGAAATCCCAAGGAAACCAATTATGTCACTGAGTTGGAAGCCTGAGCAGTGTTCTTGCAAGCGTCTGAAGGATGCTGTGGTTGAATTTTGCAATAATTCAGATCTTAGACACAATCGAAGACATACATTTAAGGGCTCAGTGAAGCAGTTGACCACCAGAAAAGACATCTGAATATTTCTCGGGAACTGAGAAGTCCACAGAAAAGGAGCAGGACATCACCTTTTAAAATGTCTATTGTCTGTAAATTAATAAGTCTCAGTGGGACTCAGGTACAGCAATGGACAACTTGATCTTCTGTCAAATCGAGGGTCAAAATATTTATTTGCTGAATAAATTTCCTTTAAGGATCAAACAGTTTTTTTTTTTTTTACAGTACTCTCAAAAGTTACATGCCAATGGAACAGATGCACTGTACTTCTTTTTAATGGGAATAAAAATGAATTCTGCCTATCAAAGGTGTCTGCTACTAGTCACACTTGGGACAGTCTAAACTAAGCTTTTCCATGGGGGCCATCATGTGCCCCCTGGCAAATAGGAACCAGAAACTGAAGATGCTGTTTCTGATTAACTATACTCTACTTCGATTGTTCTGGTGCAGGTTAGTAAGAACATGGAGACTTGGGTTCATTGGGTGCCCGAGTTTGCTGCTGAGTGAAGGTTCCAAAAAGCTCCATTTTGCATGAAACTTCAAGGCAGCTTGTTCTATGCTGGACCAGTGAAATGCCTTGCCATTGAAGTACTGTTGGCTTTCATTCATTGGTTGAATTTCTTGTGTTAAATTTCCTTTGATTTTTAAAAGACAAGAATGTATTTATCAACAAGGAAGAACATTATACAGAAGTCTAAAGTTCAGAACATCTGAAAATAGTAGATTAGGATAAAAGAGGGCCAACAGAAGAGCTTTCTCCATGTTCAGGCCATGACTGTGGACACTGACATGTGACATTATTACATAAATGAAGGGGGAGTGAATTAGCATATTCAATAAAATGCTGAAAGACATTGAAGATGAGGAGAGATGTTGTCTAGTGATATTTTTGCTATAAGCAAATGATTATATATTATCAGGTTCTACTAGAAATGTTTCCTGTCCCTGTTTTGAGAAGACCACTGCTCTCCAGAACTAAGAGTGAACTCTGGGCATGTTTTCATGGGAAGGTTGCCAGTTCTCCAGTTCTTTGTCATAGACTCAGAACAGTTCATACATTTCTCAGTGTCATAAAGCCACTCTGCCTTGTCATCAGGCTCACTGAATGGAACTGACTCCTGGACCTGCTTTATAGCAACTATTGATTATTTTCATTTCCTTCAGTTTTTCCTCTTCTGTCGCTGCTCTTATTAATTTTGTTCACATTGATGTCAAGCTCCAATGCCCGTCCAGGATTGCACTCAAGAGGGATGGTTTCAAAGGCAGTACTTATATATTTCTGGTCCACACCCCAGAGTCACAGAGAATCGAGGTCTGCTCAGGGACCCTGGTCTCTCCTAACCTACCCTTGCTGTTCTGGGATTCAGTTCCCAGCTCACATTTGATCTCACCATTTCCCTCTACTGCTCATTACTGCTGTTTAAAAATCTGGATCAGGAATGTCTCCAGACACCCATGAATAAAAGCTCGGACTATTACTCAAGTGCTCCAAGAAGTTGGTAGAACCTTTAAGAAGTGACGCAGGGCTGAGCATGGTACCTTATATACCTATAGTCAGTAATGAGGAGGCTGAGGCAGGAGGACTGCTGTCACTAGGCTATTTAATGAGCTTGTCTCAATTTTTTTTAAAAGTGAATCTATTGGGAAGAGATGAGCTCACTGGGAATTTGCCCTTGAAAAAATCATTGGGATTTTGGTCAATTCTCTATGCTTCAGCTTTTGCTGTTAAGCATGAACACAATTCCTCCACCATGTTCTTTCTCCATGACCTGGTGTGCTATAGGCCCAGTGCAGCAGGCTCAGACAATGTGGATCCAAACCCTCTGAGCTTGTGAGCCAACCTAAACCTCTTCCCCTGTTAAGGTGATTATTTCAGGCATTGGGTCGTAGAGGCGGAAAGCTGACTAATGCTCCTCCTGCCTCTGTTATCATTTTCTTTCATTTGCTTCGTATCTTATGAGTTCATGCAATTTTTTGTATTGTTTTGATGGAGACAGTGTCTTACATAGATGGCTTGTAGCCAAGGGTGACCTATAAAACCTCCTGATCCTCCTGCCTCTGCCAAGTGCTAGGATTATAGATGTGAGCTATCATGGCTGACTTCACATGCGATTTCTCATTTTATTATCGAAGTAATGGCTCTGAAAACACATTCTTAAGCTTCAAAGGACACCCTTAAGTAAATGATTTGGCTTGACATGGAACCAACAACCTTCAAAGGCTACCTTCAAATCCACTCACAACACGATGGCCCTAAGAAGAGCATCACAGATGAAAGAGCAAGTTTATCTTGGCTCCTAGTTACACAAGAAAGAAAGACAAGGGAATGACTAAGAATTCCTAGGAACACTTTAGATCTTTCTGAAGAAGCCAAGGAAGAAGAAACGAAAGCCTCTAAATACACAGCTGTAACACAAACCCCTGATTACTGTGTATTCAGTATTTGATGAGAAAGCTTCAATTGTGTGTAGGTTTCTGGTACCAGCACCAGAAAGCTGAACTCCCTCTGGCAGTATCCAGGCACATTTTGGCCCCACCTCTTGGGCACAGTCACCCCTCGGCTTATGGCAAGAAGTTCCACTGTATACAATGTAAAGGTCCCTTTAAGAGACAAGCTCCAGCAGGGTGGTGATGGGGCACAACTTTGATCCCAGCAGTCGGGAGGCAGAGGCAAGCGGACCTCTGTGAGTTAGGGGCCAAGCTGGTCTCCAAGAGCTAGTTTCCAGACAGGCTTCAAAGCTACAAAGAAATCCAGTCTTGAAAAAAACAAAACAAAACAAAAGCCAAAACAAAAACAAGAGACAAACTCTGCCCACTCTTGATCTGTCTCTTCCAGCCTAGGCAAGTTGATCTCAACCTCTGCCCTCCCCTCCCCCCTCCCCTCCCCTCCCCTCTCCTTCCCTCTCCTCTCCTCTGTCTCTGTCTCTGTCTCTCTCTCTCCTTCTCTCTTCCCTCCCTTTTAATGAAGCTCCATACTCACGCTCTCTCTTTTGAATGTTCTACATAAGATGATGATACAGGAGTCTCAGCAGCCAGCTTGTCATTGACTTTATAACCTGAGGACAGCAAGCATCAACGCTGAAATTCTAGAACTGCTGGCTCTCAGAGAGGTTGCTGAGCCACTAAACTAGCTGCCTGTCTCTAGAACTGGCAACCCATCCCCAGAAGTGGTCAGCTCTCCCTAGAAATGGCTACCCATCCCCAGAACCACTTACTGCAGTTTGAATGAGGAGTGTCCCCCACAGATTCATGCATTTGAACACTTATTCCCCAGCTGGTAACACTGTTTCGGTAGATTATGGAACTTTTAGGACATAGAGGATTGCTGGTGGAAGGACATCACCGGGAGTTACCTCTGAGGGCTTAAAGCTTCAACCTACTTCCTGTTCTCTCTTTCTCTGCTTCCTGTCTGTGGGTGAAGATAGATTCAGCTTTCTGTTTCAGCCATATGCTGCCCTGTCTCTCTTGCCATTATGTGCTCTCTCTCTCCCCCCCCCTGTCTTTCCGAAATGGTAAGCCAAAATAAATTCTTCTGTAAATTGCTTTTGTTCATGGTGTTTTATCACATCAGAAAAATAGCTAATGTAGTATCTACAGTATTCCTAGAACTGTCCCTCCATCCTTAGAACTATGACACTGCTCAAACAATACTAGAGCCAGTTATCAAGCTGTTACTGTTACGTTCATTTTTTATTTATTTACTTAGCTAAAAACATGGTCTTACTATATCGCCCAGGTGAGCCATGATCTCCCTGTCTTCCTGTCTCCATCCCTCAAGTTAATGGGATTACATATGCATGTGAGCATGCCCAGCAGGTTTAATTTGATTTTCTGTAAAATTGTGCTCAGACAGCTAAATTGACAAAGATTATTAGTCGTTTTAATGTTTGGTTGTATCAAGTGAAGAAGATTTAAGGTGCTTTAATAGCCACTTACTTAATTTGATTTTAATCATGATGACTAGAACAGGTGCATGTGTGGTGTTCTATGTCCACACTCCCAGCACTAGAACACACACACACACACATACACACACACACACACACACACACACATACACACACACATATACACACACACACTGAAGGCTATGGAGAGAGCTCAGTCGGTAATGTGGTTGCCTTATAAACATGAGGACACAAGTTGAATATGCACAACTTACACACATAAAACAAATCTATGCATGCCACCATGCCCTTGACATCTCAGCACTGGAGAGGCAAATCTGGGTCCCTAGCAAGCCAGCCTAGCATACTTCGCAAGTTTCAGGCTAGTGTTGAGACCCTGTCTCAAACAATAAACATGGATAGCACCTAAGGAATTATCCTCTGGCCTCCACATGCACATGGGCACCTATACATGCATAAATAGACATACATATAATATCTACGAAATACTTCAATTGTATAATTTTAACATACATGCATTGCATTTTATCTCTGACAGAAATATTTTACAATGTTGAACCAACCAACACCCACACTCAAAGGTAAAACAAAACTGAAAGGAACAGTAGCTGTCAGAAGGGCTCTTAGAGGTCTAAAACTGGCTGGAAACTCACTCTAAACACATTTCATTAGACCAGGATACAAAGAGATGACAAATCCATCATTAAATGCTGACCTTGACAATGTTTGTGTCTGATTAATTCATATTTTTCTTAAATTTTAGTCAAATCTGCTATTTGAAGTACTTGAGCACTTAAGTAAGATAGATTCTGAAGAGAAATACAGTGCCCCCTCCCCCAATATACCCTGAAGTCCCAAAATGTCAACCTTAATCTGCCACTTAATGTCCTCAGCTCAGGGGATCCTCAGCCTCATTACTCTTGTGCCTTGGGGGCCATTTTTAAGCAAAAATAAAAAAGAGTCACAAACACTGTGACAGCAGATAGTGAATCTGGCATCAGCTAGGACTGCTGTGTGGCCTTGCTGGACAGAGGGACAGTGCTCTACCAGAGTGGCTGAGACAGTGCTTTGAGGGGTCATCAGCTGTTCAGAAAGTTGTGCAATTTTAAGACTTCATGGTCCGTTCACTCCATGAATTTCCCACTTAATATTTTTAGACCATGAATGACTGTAAACAACTCAAGGAAAAGGGGACTAGAAATCCAAAGGGAGACTTCTATGTGGCAATTGCTAAAGTTACGTAAACCGTATCCCACTGTATTAGCATAAACAGCCTGAGAAGCTGGCCAAGCTTTCCTGAATTGTATATTTACAGGAGAAACCTAAGAATTAACAAGTACAAAGTAGCTATCAATTCTTGCTTGAGGATTTATATGGCTAAGCCTGAAATATTTAGAAATAACAAGTATCAAGTGACTATCATATTCAATAAACATGAAGGCTACAGAGCATAAATAACTCTGAGAATATATTTAGATTTAGTCATGAGTAATCTCTCTGAAGCCAACCAGGGAACAATACACACAAATAAATAAACCTAACACTTGAGCTTTTCAGACTCAATAAGCACTTAGATGGAATGACAGTACTTTTGAGAAGTTGTATTTTCAACTCTAGCTAAAAAGGAGGAAAAACCTAAAAAGCACGTTTTTTTTTGTTTTTAAACAGAGAAAAACATTCACCAATAAATGAAAGTGGACAGTATATTCTAGACCTGAATACTGCTGGCTAACCCGCAAAAACTTGATTTACAAATACTTCATTCAACTTGATGTCCATAGACAGCTAATTTCAACAAGTCGCAAGCACAACCCGCTCTGATTTATTGTTTTGGATTGAACCCAGGACCTCGTGCATGCAGAGAATTCTCAGTACCACTGAGCCACACTCTAAGTTATAATAAAAATTTATAGGACTGCACTGATGAGCTGTTACTATGGGGGCAAAGAAATTTCTTTCTTTCTTTCTTTTTCTTCTTTCCTTCCTTCCTTTCTTTCTTTTTTTGTTTCCTGGTTTTTGAAAGATTTTGTTGGGTCAAGATCAGGGTGATCTTGGTGAAGGGTGTCCTCTGCTGGGCAAAGTCTGATGTTACAGCATTACAAGATGAACTTGGTTGGTCAGAGGCAAAATACCTTTGCTGAGCCACATATCAGACTACCTGATACCAAACTCCATGGAGAGGGTTCTGCACACTCATATTTTTTAGACAGTGCCAGTTGGTGCAGAATATTGTTGTATTTTTACTATCACAAGAAATGAGGAGTTTCTCACGCAAGGAAAACCTGAGAAGTTGTGCAAGGTACTTACATAAGCCAGGAGATTTTATTTTTCTGAATAGAAAACAAACAAGGTAGGTGTGTATAGACACTCAGGGCTATGTAGCTCTATTTACCTTGAGAAGTTGTGCAAGGTACTTACATAAGGCAGGAGATTTTACTTTTCCTGAATAGAGAACAAACAAGGTGGTGTGTATGGACACTCAGGGCTATGTAGCTCTAGTTACCTTGAGAAGTTGTGCAAGGTACTTACATAAGCCAGGAGATTTTACTTTTCCTGAATAGAGAACAAACAAGGTGGTGTGTACGGACACTCAGGGCTATGTAGCTCTAGTTACCTTGGGCTTCTCCTCTAGGATCTGCTGGCGGATCTCCTTGTGTTTCTCCACAAGCTTTTCTTGCCTTTTACTTTGTGCTTCTTCTAACTATAAGAAAGTTACCAGAAGAGTCATATTAGAAAACTAGCAAAAAACAAAACAAAAACCAGTAAAGCCTTCATTCATGCTACAAGAAACAAAACAAAATAACAACAACAACAAAAAACAACGTTTATCAAGTCTATGGTATCAATGATTTGGTTTTTTGGGAAAGACTTGCCTTTGAAGCTAGGTAAGGGGAACCCAGGGCAGAGCAATTTGGTGACTGATAGACACATGTTGTTGTAAGTGTCTGAAAATTTCCATCACACAAACCTTCTAAAAGCTTAGGGAGAGCTCTAGGTGTGGATGTCACTTTTATCACAAGCAACAATGAAAGAACTTTTGGGAATGTCCTTTTGTGTCACTTTTTTTGGGGTTCCCAACTTGGGTAGTGATTCCTCCCCATCTGTTTTTACAGTCCTTTTATTTAGGTCTTTTATATGTATGAGTCTCAATAGCCAGAGCACGTGCACTTTTAGGGACTATCACAAAGTAGCTGGATGCTGGTGACGAGTAGACACAAGGAGGCACAGCTCTCCTCGCCACAGTTCACAATGAGCCTGGTGACTGTTCTTGTGGCATTTGCAGAGGAGACAGAGTGAACAGACATACCCTCTTTATGTACTGCACCACCTCCTGGATGTACGACCGGATCATCTCTGTCTTCTCCCTTGAAATTGAAATGAGCCAGAGATCGTTAAACCAACTTGCCTGGACCGTCTATAATTTTACTGTCATTGTATAGCTGTTGAAAGAAACATCCAACCTGTAAGTAGGGGGCATGTGGTGCTTTGTCTCCCCAGGCATAGGCCGTTTCTCTTAGATGTTCCCAAGGTTGTCTAACAACTTGAGAAATGAAAATTTGCCCATTTCCCAAATGAGATCACTTTCGTTTATTTTATTTTATTTTTATACAAGGCCCAGACTGCCCCTGTTTGAGAGTTCACTGTAAAAAACCTTCCAATGGAAATTGTAGCGGTTTGAATGAGAATGGCCTCATAAGTTCATCCATAAGCTTAGTCACCAGAGAATGAAAATCTTTCATAAGGTTAGAAGGATTAGGAGGTGTGGCTTTGTTGGAGGAAGTGTGTCACTGGGAGTGGGTTTTGAGGTTTCAAAAGCTCAAGCTTGGGGGTCTCTCTCTCTCCACATCTCTGTCTCCCTCTCTCTCATCCTCTCCCTCTCGGTCTCCCTCCCCCATCACTCCTCACTCTCTTGTCAACTTGCCAATCAAGATAGGTCTTAGCTGCTGCTCCATCACCCACCGTGAGTGAAGCCATGCTCCTGCTATGATGACTAACCCTCTGAAACTGTAAGCAAGTCTCCAATTCTTCCTTTTATAAAAAAGTTGCCTTGGCCATGGTGTCTCTTCACAGCAGTAGAACAGTTACTAAGGCAGTGATCATGTGGAAGATTAATTAGCAGAGAAGCTATACTAAAGGGCCTTTGGCTAAGACACTTGCTCTCTGACAGAGAACAATAGCAGGTTCATCATTCCAGTTGAGGAGGGGGTACTTTCCACTCACTCTTCCATCTGGCTTTTGTCTTTGGACTTGGCTTCTGTTATCTTCTCCTGCCTCTTCTTATCCATTTTCTTCTTTAATTCCTTCTTCTCTCTGAAGTTACAGTAGGGGGAAAAATCAGACAAACCGAATAGCAATCAGTAATTCATGCATTCATGTCTTTTCAGGCCAAGAGGGAGGGAATGAAGGCTTACTTCTCGCAGATCTCTTTGAGCTTCTTGAGCTGGTTGTTCTGACACTCCTCGGCAACATCTGTCAACTTCTGAATAAGCTGGGGAGAGAAAAAAGCAGCTTGATGTTTTCTAGGATCACAGATCCAGGCGCCAGTCCCTGTCCTTCCTACCCCAAACACTAGCATGCCGAGTTAGACAATCCACTGTGGACACTCACCTGCTGTGAGAGTAACCAGAGTCTAACTTTGGCAACGAAGGCGTGGTTTTAAAGGATCACATTACCTGTTTGTGGTTTTGTTTCCTTGTTTGTTTTTTAATAGGAAATCCTTCTGATTTTCTCCTTTAATTGAATTGAATTCACTAGATTTTTGATTCCAGTTCCTGCAGCATGGCTCAGTGCAAAACTCAGCTAACAGTGTGGACCTAGGCCTCCTACCTTTACTCTGTGATATACAGGCTGGGATACAAAGTAGAGGTAATAAGCTTTAAAGGTATGATTTGGGCCAGCGTTTTCTTGGTTATAAACCAGGTCATTGCTATGTTTATCTCTGGAAGGTAGTATGCCTGTATGACACTAATAGAAGTTATAATCAGCAGCGTAGAATTCTGCCTTTCTGGCTATATTTTTTGTTCTTGTTGAATTGCTTTGAGGATGATATCTGTTACCCATCTCAGAAACTGATGTAGTATCCTTGGTGGGGGTGGGGGAGGGGGGTAACTTCAGTAGACACAAAGAAGACCAGGAATGCTTTTCTGGGCTCTTGTTTGAAGCTTAGGTCGTGTGAGTGCAATAACTGCATTGTTTTATGTCCATTTTCTTATCAAACCACGATTCAAGACAGAAGCAACTGTATCTTCGTATTCTTAATTTTCCACATGCTTCTCGACATTTAGTACATGCTCAATGAATGCTTGTCAATTACAGGGAAGTAAATTTTCATATCAATCAACCCTCACTCAGAGTCGGTGGAATCTCAGGTGGCTGTAGCAACAGACCTAAACCCTTTCACTTTAGCATAAAGTATATGGGATGGACTTTCTTTTAGAGGCCCTACTGTTATTTCCAAGGTGAAGATTTTCTTCCCAAAAATATTCAGAGCAAGATGAACTGACTAGTTTTACATAAGTAATATCTATCAAGTAACAAGTCAGTCATCACTCAAGATCAATGGAGGATTGGTCTTGAAATCTCTGGCATGTATCCAGATCCATGGATGCCTTGTGCTAAATGGTGCAACACTTGTTGTAATATTCCTATACCCCTCTGTGTACTTTAAATCATTCAGATTGTTTATCATATCTAGAACACTCTAAATGCTGTAAAATAAATTCAGACAGCTTCCACCACCTGGGGAATTCACCTTTGTCTGATGTTATTCTCCATTGTGGTCTCAGAAGTTGTTTTTAAAAGTCCCTTGAGCTGGGCAATGAAGCGCATTCCTTTAAGCCCAGCATTTGGGAGGCAGAAGCAGGCAACTCTCTATGAGTTTGAGGCTATCTTAGTCTACAGAGTGAGTTCCAAGATAGCCAGGGGTACAAAGAGAAGCCCTGTCTTGAAGAACACACACACATCACACACCACACTCCCCCACAGGACTCAGTAGGTAGAACTCTTACTCTTTTAGCATAAGGACCTGTGTTCTAATCCAGCACCCAAACTAAGAGGGAGGCATGACCATTCCCATATGTGACCCAGCATTGATATTAGAGGCTTGGAGAGATTCATGTTCATTATGATAAACATGAAAGTTGGAACATTTATATGTGAGGTGAGCTAGATCTGAAGAGCTATCAAGGAGGATATGAGCCACATAATACCTATTTCACCATTCAGAAGAGACTGCCTCAGCATGGCTGCCACAGATAAGGGAATCATGCTTCAATCGGTGCCATTTATTAAATTGTTCAAATGTAAAATACTATTTTCCCCCTAAGGTACTCACACAAACTATTGTCTCACTACTTTGTTCCTTCCCCTAGAGTATCTTTCTCCTGTTCCACTTGCCCTAAATGTTTCACAGAAATTATTCAGAGACTCCCCACTTTGCTACACTGGATCCAGTTGGAGAAACTTCTTAGGTATGTAGATTCTAAGAGCTTGTTCCTGGGCTTATGAACTGTAAGTATCTGGTGGCTGGGCCTGAGAATGAGTATTTTCATAAGCACCTTGGGAAATGTGGATACGTTGTAGTCCCTGGGATGTCTCATAGGCACTCATTTGAATTTGACAGCATCACACTTCCCTTTCTGTGTTTTCATCTCTTACTCACATGATCCTAGATGTCAGAGGCCACAGGAGTTGCAACAGATGACAACTAGTGTTCAAATGTAAACCCACCAGAGGAATGATTCTCTGATGAAAGAGAATCCCATCCAAGAAGGGCCTATGGAGCCACCGACTCTGGAAACTGTTGCTCCTGTCTGTAATTGCACATTTGCTAAAGCAGCTATTGTGTCTCCCAATATCTTCATTGTAGTGTGTAATCTCATGAGATGTGTATATGTAATCTCATGATTACATTTCAATCTTATGGGCACATTATATCTGTGGGTGGTCAGGAAGATGACTTCTCATTAAGCTGTATAATTTTGATATATAGAAAATATACTAGAATATACTTCATAACTAAGTCTATTGTCCCATGAGGACTTTAAACCACTTAAAAGCCTGCATTGTTCCTTTTACTCAGACTAACACAGAAAAACAATTGGTCCTCAG
>JAQHUG010000009.1:2694775-2707553 GCA_028555095.1 Dicrostonyx torquatus | reverse complement strand
CCAAGCAGTGATTTAATTAATATAGTTTCTGTGTGGTCATTTTGGGAGTCTGGGCTGCTGGGGAAACAAACAAGTGGCTGTTCCTACAACACCTTTTCCTGCATTCACACTTTGCATTTTGATTTACACCTGCTCAAAACAAAATCGATTCTATTTCTCTAACCTTTGTCAACATTTATACGGCTTGACTTAACCAACATAACAAAAAAGAAGTTAAGAACTCTTGAGAGACTTTCCATAGAGGTTAAGTAGCTAATAAAGACCCAGGGGAATGAGGGGACCTTTGAAAGAAGGGTAAATAGTGATTATAAAGAGATAAAGAGGAAATTAAAATAGGAGGATTAAATGAGGAGGGAAATAGAAGGGCATGGTAGAAGAGGAAATATGGGGAAAGACAACTAACATTAAAAGCCATATGGACACCTATTACTCTAGAAGCTTCCTAAAATACATACACATATACATATATATGAAATTTAAATGGAGATGCCATATAATGGGGCAAATAGTACCCTAACTAGACAACTATACACCTTATACCACCAAGTCAAACCCCCTGTACCAGGAATGACTTACATCTTGTTGAGTCATTGGCCAAAAGGATCCCATAAACCCTACCCCCAAACATCACAGGCTATATAAAGGCTGTTGGTTACTCTCCATAACCTGACAGTAAGGCCCCATTACTGAAGACATAACTTACTTATGTCATTGACCATGGAGAAACTGAGATGGTGCCAAATTAGAAGCTTTACTCTTAATGATTAGCATTCATAGTACTGGAAGGTACTTGCATGGTGTCAGAGGAGAAAAACCAAGCATTGATAACACCCAGCTACAAACAACAGGGCTTGTAGATATACTAGTGGGTGAGTGGTACTAATGCTATGGGAGTAATCAAACACTTTTGATTAGATTTAGGGCCTATTTTATGATATGGACCTGACACATAAAGTGCTCAAGCCCCTTAGACCGGATAGATTATACGCCCTAGCTAAAAATCTACTATTATTCTGCTCAAAGAATATAGCAAAAATTTAAAAAAAAAAGACTACTAACACTATACGCCTATAGATTAGAACATCACTCAGCCCTCAACAGAGAAGCTTCTTCTTGTAGTAATGGTCATTAATACAGAAACCCATAACTAAAACTGTGAAGAGAGTGAAAGATTTTGGACCACCCAGCCCTAAATAAGATGTCTTTGTCAAATCCCTCTCCTCGAGGCTCATGGATCTGTGCAAAAGAGAAGGTGGCAAGAGTGTGTGAGCCAGAGTGGTGGATGACTGCAGAAATAGTGTCTTCTTAATGTAACAGACTGAAACATATATGACGTCATGGTCCATGAAGACTGTGACAACATGCACAAGACCTACAAAAGTTCAAACAAACAAACAAAACCCCAGCACTGAGAATGGGAACCATCCACAAATCCCACCTCTAGCCAAGAAGCTATTTGCAGCTCCTGCCCAGGAGTAGTTGGACAAGACAAAATAGACTCCATTTTCTTGTGTGTGCACTTTTTGTTTTGTCTTGGTCTGTTTCTGTCTTCCTGGGGTTTTTTGTTTGCTTTTATTTTGGTTTTTGGGAGCTTGGGACATTTTTGAGAGAAAGTTATGTGAGTAGGGTAGAGGATAGGATCTTGAAGAAGTTGGGGGAGGGAAAAGAATATGATCAAAATACACTTATAAATAAATATATGTTCTAGTTTCTAAATAGAAGAAAAAAGGGGGAGCTAATTCAATTAGTAGCTCAAGAACCTGGCTAAGAAACCACCCTTAGGGACATATGGATTTCCCTGGGAAGGAGAACTAGAAGAGATTTCCTTGGTATACTGGGTGAGAGTGGGTATGAGAACATGAGGGGTTGGGTTAGCGGGGAGGTGGAGGGAGAGAGTAATTAAAGGAACATCTTGATGGGAGCCATTTGGGGGTAAGATAGAAACCTGGTATAAGGGAAACTAGCACAAATCTACAAGTATGACCCTAGCTAAGATCTCTAGCAATACTGAAGGTAGAGGGAGGTGGGCAGGAAATTGGAGGAGAGGAGGGAGGAGAAACTATTGTCTGAATGTACTATAAATGAATAAATTTAATTAAGACAAGAAAGAAAGAAATAAAGAGAAAAAGAAAGAAAGAAAGAAATTCCAACAAATTCCTGTTGTTTGGGCATGTATTTATGTTTTATGAGAATGCTAGTTCTACAGCCTATGTATTTTCTTTCTCCAGAAAAGGGGAAGGACACATACATTCTAGTGGTCTACCCCTCCAAGGATTTCGATTCCTCCTACCCCACAGCAAACGTGGCTCAGCTGCTTCCCACACTCTTCATTGTGGTTCCTCCATATGGTGTCTCCACATCATCCCATAGTACTTATCTAGTACTATCACACAAGAGATGGAGTCACCAAAATCCCAGATCTGTGTTCCCTTCACTAGATGCCATCTGTTTTACTCAATGCCATATAACCTTCCTTAGATAGAGCCACTCTGCTATTCTTTTAAGACCCTGACCAGACACTTTGCATGTCACATTTTCCATCTAGAAAAACTCTCTTCCATGTATGTACCTGGACTAGCCCTTCAGCTCCTGACTCAAATTCTGCCTTATCAGTCAGTCTGTTGGTCTTTTCCTGCCAAGTCTATTTAAAATTTCCAGGTACATTCTTCATTCTTCTCCAACCTTGAACATCTTTTCCCCCAATACAAATAATTAGCTTTCTTATCAACTCTTCTTGCTGCTTAATATACTAAATATTCTGTGAACTTATTGTGTTTATGGTCTGTGCCCCCTTGTAGAAGGCTAGCTCCAGAAGGGCTAGCATTGTTGCCATTTTTATCCAACATTTGTTTGAACTGTTTACTTAGGAAATGGTAATACTAATAACTATTTGCTGAATGAATCCACAAATGGATGAAGTAGATTTTTCCTTTTGAGGTGATAAAAATTATGGCATTGATTATGGTGATGGTTTTTCTTATCTGTGAATGCATAGAAATTGTGCACCTTATGAGTATATGAGACAACATTCTTGAAGGAAAGGATTCCTGCCATCAATCTAAATATGGGGTGTACATGCTCCACATGAGCAATAAGCACAAAGCAATCCCTTCATCATGACATTGGCCTGGAATGTGAAGTAAGAAAGGCATCTATACAATGGTTAGGGAGCAGGGCCTCTACAGGCAGATCACCAATGATCGAACCACAGATGTACCACTTTCTAGTCAGAACACCTCAGAAAAGTCACCACATGGAAAATGTGCTGACAATCCCAAATCTAATGAGTGCTTTTTGGGGGGCCAAACAGAATGATGATTCTTATAAATGGCTTAGCATTGTATATGGCCCAATAGTGAGTGTTCAATACACAGCTGTTGCCTTCATTGCTATATTCTGGAGTTTGAGCCATAGTTTATTGGAGAAGATCAGTTAGTAGTTGGAGCTGTAAGAAAGCCATCATTTACTATTAAAAGTATTTTGGACTTTCTTGGGTCTTTTAAGGCAAATTCTTCCTTTCTCCTCCCCCAATACCTTCTCAAGCATTCTTTTACTGTTTCAATCTTTTAAAAAACAATAATTTAAAATTTTTATGTGTATTTTTATATGTGTGTATGTGTCTGTATACTGTGTTCATGCGGTGCTAGTGGGTTTCAGAAAAGGCATTGCGTCCCCTGGAACTGGAGTTACAAGCAGTTGTGTAATGTGTGTATGGGCAACAGAATCCAGAGCCTCTGGAAGGCCAGTTAATGCTCTGAACTGTGGAGCCATCTGACTAGACTGTCACAGCATCTGTCTTACTTCAGTGGTCCGCAACCAACACAACTGGCCTCAAACTGTGCCGCTTGTTAAAAACACCTCTTTGAACTTCACGTTTAAGTTCCTGGTCCTCAAAGAAAGGTTCTTGGGACAGAACTATCATTAACAGCCTATTGTATAGAAGACTGTTGAATAAGAATTTAGAACAAGGCCTTTATCTGGGTTTTAAATCAGCCCTCCAGAGGATCCTGATTTACGTTTTCAGTTGAGAATACTTGGCCAAGAAGAATATGATTTTTGGATAGGTAAGTCATGTGATTCTGACTTTTTAATTTTATATTGTCATGGACGATCCAGGACGAAGACAAAGGCAATGCACTGAATCACCTATTACACGGCACATTTTCTTTTTTCTTTTACAGTTTAGGTTAGCATATAAAATAAGGGGTTTCATTGTTACATTTTTCATACACATGTATCATTGTGTCTTGTTTATATTCAATCCTCCTCCCTTCCTCCATCCTTCTCCCCCACCCCTAGCTGGTCCTTTGCTTCCTCCCCAACAGCATCCCCTCTGTTTTCATGCACATATATGTGTGTGGCTTCTTCACAGGTGTAGCTCCTGTCTACGAGAGAAACAAGGTATTTTGCTTCTTTCTATGTTAACCTTCCTTGTTCTACCTTTCCCATTTCCCTTTAGAGTCCATAGACTGCTTTCATGTGCCATTTTTATGTTTAAATCTAGATTGGACACATGAGAGAGAACATGTGGTATGTCTTTCCAAGTCTGGCTTATTTAATTTAACATGATGATCTCCACCATTTTCCTGCATGTGAATTAACTTAATTCTTCTCTATGGCCTAGTACCACTGTGTGTATTTACCACATGTTCTCTATCCATGCAGTTTCTGATGGACACCGTGGCTAGTTCCCATCGACTGTTGTAAATGGGAAAATTGATGTGGATGTCCTTCTGTATATATGCTGCTTTTATTGGTTGATGAATAAAGATGTTTTGGACAATGACTTAGCAGAGTAAAGCCAGGTGGGAAATCTGAATACACACACACACACACACACAGAGAGAGAGAGAGAGAGAGAGAGAGAGAGAGAGAGAGAGAGAGAGAGAGAGAGAAGGCAGAGTCAAAGAGACTCATGTAGCTGCAAAAGGAGAAAGATGCCAGAACATTACCCATAAGCCACAGCCTCATGGAGATAACAGATTAATAGAAATGGGTTAATTTAAGATGTAAGAACTAGCTAGGAGTACGCCTAATATATTGGCCAAACAATGTAGTAATTAATATAGTTTCTGTGTGATTATTTGGGTCTAGGCGGACAGGAAACAAATGCACAGTCTCAGTTTACAGGCAATGATAAATACAAATGTACAATGTCTCTGAGATACGTTGACCTAAGGGGCCTTTGGTAATCCTAATTTTAGTTTGCTGACAGCATCTATGTTCATAGTGGCTGTGCTGATTTACCTTTCCAGCAATAGTGCATGCATGCAAACTTGTCTCTCCCCATATTCTCACTAGTTTTTGTTTCCATGACGCTAGCCATTCGGACCTGGGGGAAATGGAATCTCAAAGTAGTTTTAATTTGCCTTTCCCTGACTGCTAAAGATGCTGAACATTTTTTAAAAAAATATTTATTGATCATTTATATTTCTTCTTTTGAAAACTGCCCATTCAATTCATTTACCCATTCATTGATTAGATGGCTTGCTTTTATGGTGTTTAAACTGTGCAGTTCTTTATAAAGAACTATAAATTCTAATTTGCCATTCGATGTATAACTGGCAAAGATTATCTTCCTTCCATAGGCCGTCTCTTCATATTCAGTGAATTTTCTTATGTGTACAGACTCATAACAAAGAGATGGTAATTCTATGAAACCATTTCCTTATACACTGCTCATTTCAGTCAAGATTACTTATTTCTTTTGTTTTTTGCATTAGCTTGTTTCCAAGACTAGCATTTTGTTACTAAATTAACTTTGTGTGTCTCTCTGTGTGACTAAATGTTAAATATTCCTATTATTTATGAAAGCATCCAAAACAGTTATCAAGAATTTCACGATCCACGAGAAAATATTTTGGCAGACACACCTTATCACTAAAGAAGAGGGTATCTTTTGCTTTTTCAGGTAGCCCTGAGGCTTTGATGGGAGAACAGGACAGTGGGCAGCATACAGTTTTGTAAGGTTTGTTCTTGAAAAGCTCAGTGATAGAGAAGCAAAAGTGAAAATTTACTTGCAGCACATGCTTCATTTTTAAAAGAATTTTTTTACTTCCCTGTGTTATCCCAAAGATGCCCTGAAACCAAGATAACCTAACATCCAAAATTAAGCCAGGAAAGGGCAAAACCAAACAGAACTCCATGGATGGAACAGCGGAATGTATCAAGTATGTGAGGGGCGCTAGTGTGGTGGGTGCTGGACAGCCTCTGCTTTCTCCATGCTGGCGCCATTCACTTCTGCACGGTGCCCTTTGAGTCATCTGAGAGCTGCCATCACTTGCTCCTCCAAAGAGCCCTGCAGCTGCACACACGTGCTCCTCCGCTTACCAGCTTAATGTGCTCTCGCTTCTGGTACTTCTCACTGTAATACTGTTCTTGCCGGAGGTTGAGCAGCTGCTGTTGCTGCTTGTCCTTCAAGTCTATTAACTTCTGGGTCATTTCTGCATCCAGGGCAGCGAGGTCTTGTTCGATGGCCGATGAGCCATGGTCAGGGCTGCTGGGTTCAGATCTGCAAAGACACAGAGCGTGGCTCAGGAACAAAGTAGGTGGTCACAGGTGCTTGGAAGGGTCCCTGGGCTTGGGAAGAGACCGAGTCGAAGGAGAAGGTGAGACCCCCACATCCAGATAGAAACTATCTTGGCATGAATTGCTTTCCACATTATATGGCGTGTTCAGGGGAGATGGTGGATGAGTGAGAAATGATGTAATAAACACAACAGCTGGTGACTACTTTGAGAAAAATGGAGGATTTACTAATGGATTAAGGGAAATGGGAGGCAGGAAGATAAAGCTAGGACTTCAAGATCTTGGCTTTTCCTGATATATCTTTAAATTTTAGGTGCTTTGGGATTTTTTTTTTTTTTTTGCTATTTTGAGCAACAGTCATAAAAAAAAAACCCTACATGGTAATGCTTCTACATCTTCCTAACGCACACTTCAATGCTGCTAGAAATAAATCCTTTGGTGATCTGATACTGAGAAAGCATTTCTCTCGTGGAAGAACACACAAGCTTTGTTTAATCAGAAAGTAGAATTATCCGACCTATATTTCCCTTCCTTAGAGGCTAAGAGTTTCGTTCAGTGTTCAAGGAAAGAAACAGCTTCAAAAGTTGGTGCTGTACTGCAGAAAAACAACGTGATGTGACATTTTACCATGCTGTCATTTGAAACCTGTAGTAGCCATCCTCAAAAAAGAAGTGAGTGACACTAATTTTAATAAGATATATTATAGGATGGGCATGATGTGAATAATCCTAGCATTCTTGAGCCTGAAACAGGTTGGTTGTGAATTTGAGTGCCATTTTAGCTACACAGTAAGCCCTGGATGCGAAGTATTTATTGTGTGTGCATATGTTAACCTAGCCAATTAGAACTCAAAAGACTTGTTTTAGTTTTTTTTTAAAGTCCGAGAAATCTGTTGTGTAATACATAGTTTGAGCACATCATAAAACTGATAAAATGAACTTTTTTCTTGCCCAGGTTAAATGTGGATTTTCCAACTGAGCTACACCCCAGTTCAAATGATACAGGGGCCTATTAGCCACATGTATCTCATAGCTCTTCTCTCTCTCTCTCTCTCTCTCTGTGTGTGTGTGTGTGTGTGTGTGTGTGTGTGTGTGTGTGTGCAGGAGGCATGGAGGTTCCTGTGCTCACAGATCAGCACTAGGAGGAACCTGGAATGTTAAATACGTAGGGTTGTTCCTTCAAAGAAACATTTTCCCAGAAGGCTGGATGCAGATGTGGTTAATAGCCTGGCAACCTTTGTGCTATTTGTGTGGCTGAGACCACACCAGATCCTCCCCCAGGCCCTTATCATAAGTTTGTTTTGCTCAGTCAATCTATAAAATCATCTTTATGGCAGATGCCACATGTACTTCACAGAGTTTTGGCGAAATCACATCTTTATTTAGTTATTTTGTGCTTTATTGTGCACATGAGGTTGAGTCAATTATCAACAGAAAAGTTTTCACCAAATTGTGCTTTGCTTAAATATGCCTTAAACAGACTATTTGTGGTCATGGAGATTGACCAACACTGCTGCTACTTAGTCATGTTGAACTGAACTATTTTCTTGCCTCCTGCGGGTCATTACTCTGCTGGCCATGGTGGTCACACAGACCCTGCTTTTGTATATGTGTGTGTGCGTGTGTGCGTGTGTGTGCGTGTGCGTGTGCGTGTGTGTGTATGTGTAATTCAAGCAGAGCAGAAGGTTTTGAAAGTCCTGTCTGGCTTCCTCTACATGCCAGCATCTTCAGACACCATGGGCTGCAGAGGTATATCTGTATACATGTCTCCTGTAATGTTATTTTGATGTGCTATTAGGAATTTGCAGAATACGGTGTAAAAGCAAATAAACAAATGAATGTGTACATCATTCAACTGGAGTTCTTAGGAGATATTTTGGGGCAAACTTCACCTTCATTGGCTGTGTAGTTACAGGTAAATGCTACCGATTTAGCCTCTAGGTTCTCCTTCAAAGAGTGTTGAATTTCATTTGCAAAGAGCGACAAATTTCTCCTGATTTTTTTTCTACATCTGTTCTACCTCTAAGGAAAGGTGATTTTGTTACTTTTTAAAAATCAAGTATTACATTTTGATTGTGTTTTCAAGGTGAGCACATGTTACATTTTATGTCACAATATGGCTTGGAAGTCGCAGCTTGCCTTTCTCAATAGTCTAGTGGCAAAGAAGTCGTCCTCAGACGACTCTATGAGGAAGGATGCAGCCCAGAACATGGTGCTCTCAGTCCAGGGACTGCCCATTGTGTTCTCAGACTATAGACAGTTAGCTTACACACTCATAGTATAGCCCATTGTGTTCTCAGTCCAGGGACAGGTGGCTTACACACTCAAAGCACAGCTCATTGTGTTCTCAGCCTACACACAGTCAGCTTACACACTGACAGCACAGCCCATTGTGTTCTCAGTCCATGGACAGGTGGCTTACACACTGACAGCACAGCCCATTGTGTTCTTGGCCCATATACAGGCAGCTTA
This sequence comes from Dicrostonyx torquatus, assembly GCA_028555095.1. Lineage (NCBI taxonomy): Eukaryota > Metazoa > Chordata > Mammalia > Rodentia > Cricetidae > Dicrostonyx > Dicrostonyx torquatus. The sequence goes on along the minus strand of JAQHUG010000009.1, from coordinate 2,698,554 downwards.
CACACTCACACAGTCCAGCCCACTGTGTTTTCAGCCCATGGACAGGTGGCTAGAGAGGAAGGCTGTATTTCCCAGTAGCAATTGTTTGCTCTAAGACAAACTCTTGAAAGACTTTAATGAGAAATGGTGACATGTCTGCAGGAAAGCTCAGACTGTGAATTCTGCATCTGGCTTCCTAGATCTGTAATGATGGTTGGGTTACCCTCATCATCTCTACTCATTTATCGGCTATCAGGAAAAATCAGGACATCTCATAAGAGCGATTTGTAAAACAAACAAGTGTCTTGGCTCAGCCCTGTAACCCCAGTACCCAGGAGGCTAAAATAAAATATTGTAAAATCTAGGCTAATCTCAGCTAATTCAGGGACAGCCTGAGCTCTGCAAAGACTGTATCTCAAAAACCCAACCAACTCACCAAATAAATGAAGGAATATTTTTAAAATCCAAACTACAGAAAATCAAGTAAATAAGGAAAACAATGTCTTAAATGCCTTTTTCACCATGATGATATTTATTTAAAAACTGAAGTGCACATTGAAATAGAACTCAAGGTTACTTTGTTTTAAAAAAGTAAAGATCCTCTAAACTATGTATTTTAACAAAATAAACAACATTTTACTTTAAAATAGTATGGACTATTTAAATAATATAATAATGTCTCACACAATGCTATTAGTGCTCATTAAAGAACTAAAGTTAAAAATAAAAAATTGTTTTGACATTTAGCTAAACAAATCGAAGGGAAACAAACTGTTCCCTAAAATGACAACAAGTAAACTGAAGTTACACTCACTTTATTTCTAATTCCCTAATTATTAAACATTGAAGAAAATTTTTTCACAACAAAAATGAACCCCACTGATCAGAGAGTGAAATATTATTTATTACCAAGAAGCCTGCAAAGGATGCTCTAAGGAAATACAAGATCACAACTTAGGAAAGTGGGTTCAAGCCTTTAGAATAGCTGGTAAGCCATCCTATTTGGCTTTTGCTATTTCATAAATATATTCATAGTATGGACATATATGGTAGAGCAGTAATCAGTTTCTAAATCCTTTGTGGGACAATGGGCACCTCTCTGGAAACATCCACACATCAGGCTCCAATGTCACCACATCACAGAACACAACTGGAGGGTAGGCATGCAGTAGCATCCTGTGCCCTGTGTTTCTGACCAGGCCACGGTGTGAGTGGGCTTCAGGTCCTTGCTGTTGTACTGTAGAAGATGTCTGGATATACTCTGTGGGCTGCTGTGGGATGCATGGGGAAGATGCATGTGTATACTACGTGGGCTGCTGTGGGATGCACGGGGAAGATGTCTGGATATACTCTGTGGGCTGCTGTAGGATGCAGAGGGAAGATGTCTGGATATACTCTGTGGGCTGCTGTAAAATGCAGAGGGAAGATGTCTGGATATACTCTGTGGGCTACTGTGGGATGCACGGGGAAGATGTCTGGATACACTCTGTGGGCTGCTGTAGGATGCAGAGGGAAGATGTCTGTGTATACTATGTGGGCTGCTGTGGGATGCACGGGGAAGATGTCTGGATATACTCTGTGGGCTGCTGTGGGATGCATGGGGAAGTGCATGTGAGTACTTAGTCCCTTTATGTAGTGATATTTCACTTGTATTTTAATAAATAAAGCTTGCCTGAAGATCAGAGAATAAAACAGCCCTACTGGTCAGCCTTACAGACCAGGCAGTAGTGACACACACCTTTAATTCCAGTTACCACTCTAGTCTGCCATAGAAACCGGGTGGAGGATACCTTTAATCTGAGTGGTGCATGCCTTTAATCCCAGCCCCAGAGAGAAATATAAGTGGTACAAGACAACTCTCAGTCTCATTCTGAGATTCCTGGAGGCAGGATCTCCATTTCAGACTGAGGGATAGTTAAGAGTCAGTGACAGGCTATTTTGCTTTTCTGGTCTTCAGGCAAGCTTTATTTATTAAAATACAAACAAAATGTCAGTACACCTTTATGCTGTATTCTTCCCAGAACCTAGATTTATCTGGAAACCTTGGAAATTTTTCTGTTTTTCTGTTGCAAATGTAATAGTTATGATAGGCTAAAGTTGGATAAGGATAGACCCTAATCTAGAGCCTAATGTCTTTGGAAGATGGAGAAAATTTGAGCACGTGTCCCTACACAGAGAGAAAGTCATGTGATAGTGTGGGCAAGAGTCTGATGTGATAGTCTACATGCTAAGGTAAGCCAAGGATATTTCCTGTAGCCGCAAAAAACTGGAAGAGACCAGCAACAATGTTCCCCTATCCCTCTCAGAGCCGATGCTCGGCTCACACATTAATTTTGGATTCCTAAGCTCTGGAACTGTGAAACAGTGTTTTAAACACTCAGTTTGTGGTACCTTGCTCTATGATTCCAGGGAACCATTCTAGTACATCGGCCTAACACATTCTTTATGTGATCAAAAGAGGAGATCACCCAGGGGTAAAAGAGCCCCACACCAGAAAGCAAAAGGCCCCAGTGTGATCAGCCAGACCTATGTCACAAAGCTATGGAATTTGAAAACAAATGCCAAGCTGAGATCCACATGGAAATCAGGAAGCAGAATGCTGAGACTGACTTTGGGCAGCGGGTATTGGCTATAGTTTGGAGGCAAACCCTCCAACTTCATAGATCTGACAGGAGGAACCCATGAGCCCTGCTGTCCTCACTTTCCCTTCTCCTCACAGCACAGTATAAGCAGAGAGCAGTGGCTTTATGTGACTGGGGAAGCAGACTGAAGAGGCAGGCAGGGTTTAACCAAGGCCTTTGTGATGTCTTTTAGTTTCTGAACACCACTGAAGAGTTCTGAACCAAACCTTTTTTTTGAGACCTAAATAATATGAACTTTTATTAAAATATTGAAGTTGAGAGAGATGACAGAGAGTGCCTTAGTGAGAGTTGGGGGTGGGGGGGTTGTTCAGCGAGAGGTCTCTGAGAACTAATCCTATCAATAGCAAGTCTTTGAGCCAACAGGGCCAGCAAACCCTGTAGCTTGTTGGAACTGCAGAGGCCCCACTGCAGGTCCGGGTCAGACACTGAGATGGAGGCCCAGACTTCTGTGTCTGAGCACCATTCCCATTGCTGTTTCCGCAAGGTAAACTCTGCTGTAGCCAGAGCAAAGTGCCTTGACCAGATGTGGCCACAGTGATCACATATAATTCTGTCTCCCCAAAGGAGTTACAGAGCCACGCAGACCAGCCCTTTCTTCTGTTTCTGCCAGCCTCTGTCTAGGAGAAACATTTGTCATCACTCAGCTGGACTCTTGTCAATGTGTCCCTTTCAGTCTCTCTGCTCCTGCTCTGAGTCCTTAGTCCTAGCAGAATACCATCTGGGTACCACAACTTCAGCATCCCCCGCTCCAAGGGGAGTTGAACCAGAACCTGCCAGGAGCTCATGTGCCTCTGAAAAGTCCAGCATAAAAGTCCATCTTCCATGCTGCAGCCAGGAGCACTGCCCAAGGCTATTGGTTAGACCACAAATATTTCACGGAATTGTTTCCCTCAGTGGATTCTCCTTCAGTCACTCGGGTCCTGAAGTACTTGCCGCTTGTTCCAGTTCTAAAAGAGCTTGGTTAAACAAAGCTCTCTCCTAGCTACTAGATTTTGTGTCATTCTGCATGGAGCTTACTAGGTCTCACTTATTTTGTCAACTCTACCAATACTGGAACAAGTTGATTTTTCCCTTCCTTGACTCTTTCTCTTGATCTGGAACCATCTCTTCTCTCTCTGTCTCTTCCTCTCTCTTTCCTACACACACACACACACACAC
>JAQHUG010000009.1:2681138-2692020 GCA_028555095.1 Dicrostonyx torquatus | reverse complement strand
TGACTGTCCTCCCTGTGGTGTGACTATCCTCCCCGTGGTGTGACTATCCTCCCCATGCTGTGACTGTCCTCCCTGCGGTGGCACAGGTTTAAAAATGAGGCACAACACATAAATCATCACTCACAGGGCAGGGGGTAGCATCTCTTCCATCATGGTATAAAATTAGCAAGTACCTATGACTTACTTTTTCTTGCTGTCCTTCTTGGCGGACTTTTCCAAGGCTGCTCTTCTCCTCAGGTAGTCATTCTGAATCTCATTGTACTTGGTGGTGTGTTCCTTGAGGAGCTCGGCGGTTTTCTTGTGGTGTCTCTTGACCAGGTCTTTCATTTCTTTGTAGTGCTTCTTTTGAAGTTTCACGAACGATTTCTGTTGCTTGAGCTCTTCGATGGTCTGCGCCTCCACTTCTGAAACAGACGAGAGCATGAGAGCTGAGTGACAGGGCGGGCAGAGAGTCCAGAGGAAGGGGACGGGGCATCCTGCTCAGAGAGGAGCAGCCCATCCCTGCCAAGAGCAGCTGGAGAGCACAGCTTGGATGTCAGACCTATGGGTCAACAGCTCTGGCTCACCAGTTTAGCAAGGTGCGGTCAAACTTTGCAGAGGCCCGATTCCTTCATCTGTAGCTTTTAAGTTTGGTCTCCCTAGAAATTGAGTCTAGGATGGGGATTCTGGTGCCTGTGACTAACTGAGGGCTGAGGGGACAGGGTGGGGGTGGGGGCGGGGGAGAGAAGTAGAGCAGCAGTGGAAACAACCAAGCAAGGCACAGCAACTCCAGTGGCTTTTGAATAATTCCCCAGGGGAACCCCAAGTGTGCACTGGCACACCCGGGCTGGTCTCCTCATGAATAAAGAAGGCCAGCTTCTTGTTAATTTGGGACACTCAGAAGGGGGGCACAACTTTCTAGGGGTGACCTTCCTTTAGAGAGAGGGCAAAATTTGTAGAGAAGTACAAGCTGGACTTTACCAGACTAGCCTCACTACAGCTGGGAACAGAGCAAGAGAGAGCAGGCCTCCTGCTTCATCCGTTTTAAGGATGGTGATACTTCCAGTAGCTCACAAGGCTGGTCTGATGGTGAAATACAAAAAAATTCACAAAGAGTGTTGAGTAGTTTTTGGTACCATGTCTGTGGAGGTCTAGCGAATAATCACACAGGTTCAGCATCTCTCGGGGAACACACTGGCAGGAGACACACCATAGGTTTCTCCCTATACCTCAGTGGGTATGGTAGTTGAGTGTGTCAAGAGAGTGTCCTTTAATTTTCACCAAGGCTCCAGCAGGGCTAGTTAGGTCACCTGCACAACTGCAGTTGCTTTATTAAATGCTGAGACAAAAGGTCAATGTGACAAAGCCTGGCCATAAACCGTTCTGTATTTCACATGCACACTTCATCACCTCTATGAGGTGCATTTTAAAAATGCATTATCACTTCTGAAATCAAGATTCCACACTAGTCTCCCTATTGCTCTTCCTGGTAGTATAAGAATGGGGGTAGGGGGAGTCTTTCAACGTATGGTGTTTGAATTTCAATGAATTATCATTTATTTGGAGCCAGATTAAGTCAGAATTTATGTTTCCATTTTTTGATATGAAGTTCCTGTTTTGGCAACAACAACAACAACAAAGATACAATAAATATTTGGAACTGTCATTCAAAAATGATGTATGCCACCAATCACAACAAACCTGAATAGAAAACGAAATGGATTGCACATCTCCATAAAGGAGAACTGGAACGGTAATTTCTGTTGCTAACTACCAAGGCTTTTAAACAGCTGAAGGAGCCTTTGCTGCTCTTACCATGCATCTGTCCTGACAGCTAATTTTTCTTCCTTTTTAAGAAAGAAGCTGAGGAGAGAACTAGGTACATTTATTTAACGGTTTCCCTCAGGCTCAAACCGACTCCTGGTGGTTGCATAATAAGCCCTAGCATTAAGAATTTATAGTCCTGAGGAATTGCCACATTTCCTGGTAACCAACTCCACTTCACTTTTTAAAAGAAATGGTTTCTGGACATCAGCTGTGGGCAGTTTAGAAATGGGACTCCTCTAGAAAAAGACACCCTAAATTGCCTTTGAAAAAGTCTCCAGGCAAAAGGAATCTCCCCAGACCTAAGAGTAATGTTCATTTCCATAAAGACAGTTCCACAAATGGGCAAGCTTCCCAGAGCTGGCCATAGTCAGGGTGGGGGTGCAGCCCCACACATCTGTGTATGCATTTATATGTCTTTAGATAACACTCCAGCATCTTATTTCCTGCATCGGTGCTGTCTGATACGTCAGTGTCGCTTCCCACGGAACTCTTTTAAAATATACTTTGTGGTCTTCTAAGCTTCTTACAATTTTTCCAGGCATGATTTATATATTTTGATGAAATATAACTGTGCATAAAGTGCATATATCCAAAATCTCCAGTCTTTTTTTTTTTTTTTTAAGTTCACCTGCTTCTGTGACCATCACCAGGTAAAAGCCAGACTATTGCCAGGACCCTAGCCGTCTTCTGGAAATTGCCTTCCTTCCCTTCCCCAGAGCATAATCTAAGCCTAGGTTTCGAATGGTGTGAATAATTTTGCCTTACTTTTTTTGATCTTCGGGCAGGTGAGATCAAGCTCTCAAGTCTTTTTCTCAGCACTCCGCCTTGGCTGTCTGCCTTGAGGTGATTGCGACCTGTTCGCAGAGTTACCTGCCCCCATTCCATTCTGTGACTGCATTACAATGCACTCACCTGCCTCACTGTTGGACAACATCTGGGTCTTAGCAGAGGTTTTATGTTTGATGCAGGTGTGCATACATTCTTGTTCTGTTTTGTGCCAGATACTCGAAACAGTTTTAAGACTCCACTACATAGTAAGTGTTAATTGTACTAAAGAAAGCTTACGTCAATTTGAGTCCCTTTGCTTGATGATATGAACTAACCCAAATTTATATCAAAGATCGTAAACCGTGTGGGTTTCATGATTACAAACAGGCTGTATTCTGCATATGTGAAATACAACTTATTGCCAGCACTGTAGGGAGACACAACATTCCTGTTAACTGGCTCTTGTAACCAGGAGGAAACTATTATTTTTTTTCTGAAATAGGAATCTTCAGAAGCTATTATTTGTAGCCATTACGGTCTTGTCTGCCAACTCTGGCTATGTCTCTGGGACTTTACATTAGACGATGTAACCAAACTCAAGCCAAGATGTTACATTAGACAATGTGACCAAACTCAGGCCAGATGTCTACAAACTTAAACAATGCAATGATGCTCATTTTCAGAGGTAAATGGCAATGTCCTCCCCTCTAACACCCACTGTGCAATGCTCAGTTGCCACCATCAGTGCGGAGGAAAGGCTAGCACTCACCGGTTAAGACACTCTGGACCAGGTCTTCTGTTTTGGCCGGTGCCTTAACAGAACCTGCAACCAAAAAGATCAAAGAAATGGCTTTCTTTTATTTTCAAATTTCTGTCCCAATTTTAAAAAGAAATATTTGGACTTGGGGTGGTAAGTTCAGTGGTAGAGCACTTGGCCCATATGGGTTTCATCTCCAGTATGGGGGAGCTGTGCCTTTTCTCTGTAGAGACAATGGCTAATTGTAGGAGAAAGTTATTTACAAAAAATTACTCTAAAACCTCATTAATTTGCAACTTGGACTCAATCCTATGTTGATGAGCAATTGTATGTATTCCCCACATATTCAATTGCAAATGGAGACATCCCTCCGCTTGCATTTGAAATTTCAAAACAAGAAATTCAATCTCAGTAGAGCTACTGCCATCTTCTGGCAAAAGCAGGAGTGATGCAATTAAAGACAGTGTGGACCAAAGAACCGAGTTTCCCAAACAAGGGAAAATAGGATATGCATGTATCCCCAGAATGCCTCTTCCCACACACCTAGGAGTGTATACCAAAACTTTCAGAGGGCGGTACTCTGATTTAGGGTCCCATTTCTCCAGGATGGGACATGTCAACATCAGAACCTCAGTCTGATCAGGAAAACATCGAGGCAGCTTGAAGTGAGGGACATTTAAAAACTAATTGACCAGTATTCCTCAAAACTATAAGGGTATGTATGAGAAAGAAGAGTCAGGAGCTATTGTGGAGAGAAGGCAACCAAGGAGACATGCTGAACAAGTGTAGCGTGACACTCCAAGCATGAATCTGCCGCAATAAATGGACACTGGAGTGAGGAAGCCCAGGTCCACATAAGGCTTGATGGTCATGAGGGTTTACTGTGATCTTGTTCAAAGCTGAATTTAGGGGAAGAGAAGAATTGTGCCACACATTTTGTACAATTAAAAGAAATGTTTCCTGTAAGCCGAATTATTAAGTATCACTTAAAAATTAAAATGGTAAAATGTTAAATTCTCTTTTATTCCCAGCAGCAATAAACTATAGTTGAGAAGCACAGCCAATGTATGCATGTGGCAAATAATAACCATTTGAAAATGACGCTTCCTGGCTACGGTGAACTCTCCGATTACTGACTTCACTGACTTCCTTACAAGCTGACTTTCAGTTCATTCTTGTTTGATACAAATGAAGCAGGGTTTGTATTTATAACCTTGTAGCCTGGCACACCAATGAGAAGATGAGAACTTCACCATTGCCATGTCTCACCATGACAGAGAAGGAAAAGGGCAGGAAGTCACACTCTTACGACAGAAATTCTTTCCCCTCCTATTTCTTAACTGATTCAACTAGACGGATCATATCCGTGCTACTCCTTAGCACTGGGTGACTACAGAAGAGGCGTGAAGCTGAGCCCTCTCTCAGGAAGGCCAGTCTGTTAAGAGAAACATACACACAAACCCCACCTCCCGCCCCCCCCACCATACACACTCACATATCACTTGAACATAACACACACACACTCATACACACACTCCATACATACTCACATATCACTTGAACATAACACACACACACACACTCATACACACACTCCATACATACTCACATATCACTTGAACATAACACACACACACAGTCATACACACACTCCATACATACTCACATATCACTTGAACATAACACACACACACACTCATACACACACACCATACACACTCACATATCACTTGAACATAACATACACACACTCATACACACACTTGCTCACACTAACCAGAGTGAGATGGAATGCACTGTGACTTACACTGAAATGATAGAATTTCTCTGAGAAATGAGACAACTGACTGTAGCCTTGGGTGAAGATCAGAAGCTAATAGCAAGTGCTTTAGTTCTATCGGGTACTGTGTCTGACCTCGCTTTCCCTCTACAGGCATTGTGCCTTTCAGGAAGTTCTTCATCACCTCCCAAATGAGACAACAACAAAACACCCCGTGGAGGACTGGGATGATGATGAAATGACCTAACCCATATGTATGGCCTAGCAGACAGCCTGGGCGAGGGGCAGACATTTAAGGTTCCTGAAAAGTCAGTTGTTGGCAGAGACTTGAAGTAGAAGGGAGAAGGTACTTCTGTGGCATAGTTGCAAGCTGCTTGAAGAATGCAACTTTCAATGCAACAAATGCAACTCTATCAGTGGGTGGATCAGCATTCACCCCCAAAGAACAGCCCATGACACAGGTGGCTTCTATGTTGTCAGCAGAGCCAGGAGACAACCTGGGAGGCCCTGGGACATTCATCTGTGAATCTTGCTGCCCACCCTCTCATGTCATGCGAGGGCATGCATTCTTTCCTCAGAGCCTAGCCTTCTGCAGAGGCCCCAGAACCTGAAGGCTGCAGATCTAGAAAATAGCACCGTCCCCACTGTTTACCTGGAGCTGGCTGGCTGTGTGGAGCCTGGGAAGGTGGTTTGGGGGCAAGGGATGTTGTGTGATTCACCCCATTTTCTGCTGGCGTTGTCCTGGCTTCACTCGGTGCCTCTGATGACGTTTCCCCAGGCTCAGCCTAAAATCACAAACACCTTTTAATTTTGTTTCAAATCGTTTTTATTGTCTTCCTATACTAATAAGGCTACCCATTATGGCATTCTCACAATTCATTTGGAGCCTGAAGCATCAAATTGGAAACTTCCTGGAAAGCAAGATTAACTCAGCATAGTGTGAAATCACAAAGTAGCAGGTTAATTGCCCAAAAGGCTCAGGTGTTCACTCCAACTTGCCCATGCTCTTGGAGAGAGCCTTCCCAAAATGCCTCTGGATCTGATCAGGTGGTGTGTTTCCGTCAAATGAGAGAGCAGCAAACATAACGCACACAAGGGACCACAGAGACACGAATCTGACCACTCCTTAGCAGACCCCTGCTATAGTGGGGAGATGAGAGCTGCTGCCGAAGGACAACTAAGCCCTTCTGGCTGGGATGTCCTGGGATAAACAGTCCTAGCTGAATACACACTTGCGTGATGTGAGCCTGGTCCAGGGTCGGGGAGCTGCGATGCTGAATAAGTCACATGGGAGGAGATGGCAAGCATTTCGTTTCATGCTATCAGCTTCCATGCCGCAGCAAGAACTGACGTGGTGGGTTTGAGTGTGGACTTTGGAGCCAGATATCCTCGGATTTGAATCCAGGTCGCCATTAACACGTCACCTAGTTCTCTGTGCTCTTTCCCCATCTTTACTCACGATGAATTTGAGGTCATAGTATTGTCTATCTTATAAGATTTCTTCCAGAACCAAAACAGTCAATGTTTGTTAAGTACCTAGAACACTTTCTGGTATATGCCAAATAAGCACGTGAAACAGTTAAGACCGTGCGACATTACCAATGCATGATAATAAATACCAAGACTCATGAGCCCTTCGTTCTATCAACTCCAGCAGCTATGTCCGATTCAAAGCAAACATTTGATAAATGTCTGCTGAATCAGTGCCGATTCTTGAAAATAATATTCTATATAATTTCGCAGTATTTTAGCCACACTTTCCAACATTCCAAGTGCTTGCCAGCTATTAGACTCGCTCTCCACATCTGCTCCAAGTTTTATCTGTGGCGGCTTTATCCTAACATTTTGCTATGTAGTGCATTTCCAAGGTACAGGAGGAATGTTTTCTCCCATGGGTCATCTGGACCCCAACACTGTGATATTTGGGCATGTAATTACAAATAGCAGACTGGCAATTTTACCAAAGTAAGACAGAAATATAGATGGCAGCACTGATTCATATTCTCTTCCCCACCCCCCAAATCACTGCTCTTGGTTCCTGAAACAAAGCCTTACTCTGGAGCTGTGGATGGCCTTGAACTCACGGTCCTCCTCCTACAGCCTCAGAGCTGGCTTTGAATCAGTCCCCCAATGCATCTTTAACTTAGCAAGCAGCCCTGTTCATTGATTAGGCCTCTTCAGTGTAGCTGGTCTCCCCAGGATGGGTGGAAGAAAAATAAGCCCTGGTACCAGGCCAGATATCATGTAGGAGAGACAGGAGTCTAGCCACATATCCTAGAAGCATTAGGTCTCGCTATTGTGAAATTATGTCTTTTGATGGATGGATATCTGTGACTGGTAAGCTCTGGTATGGTCACATTTAGTTAGCATCCATCAAGAAAATTCCCCCTAGAGTCATATGCCAAGAGGAATGATGGTCTGTTCTTTGTTCAACCCAACGTTGCAAATGAGAGCCTCTTGAATGCAGTATATGGGTGGAGTTTTGTCCTGGCATTTCAATTGTATTTTAATAAATAAAGCTTGCCTGGGGATCGGGAGAGCAAAACAGCCAGCCACTGGCTCTTACCTCGACCTCAGTCCGAAATGGCGATCCTCCAGGAATCTCAGAAGGAGACTGAGAATAAGGGCTGTCTCCTCCTGTCTTATAATCCTCTCTAGTTCTGGGATTAAGGGCGTGCACCGCTGCCACCTGGTTTCTATGGCAAGCTAGTGTGGCTACTGCAATTAAAGGTATGTGTCATCACTGGCTGGTGTGTAAGGCTGGTGCCAGTGTGACTGTTTTACTTTTCTGATCTTCAGGCAAGCTTTATTTATGAGAATACAAATGGAATGCTACCACAGGGTTTCTTTTTGTTTGTTTTGCTTTTGTTTTGGCTTGTTCAGTGTCGCCAGATTTTTCCATGTAGGACACATTATACACAGAGAATGGTTCTCATGATTTTCTTGAAAAACAAAAACAAAACAATAACAACGCCCCCCCCCCGAGTTAATGACCTGGAGCCCTTGGGAAGGAAAAGGGAAGCCATACCTGAAGCCTGAGAAGGCTCTCATAAGTAGGACAGACCCTGCTCAGTTTCCACCTGTAGCTGCCAGGTTTTGAGGAAGGATGGAAAATGAAATATTCACATGAGCTCCCACATTCTCAAATGACCAAAAGGTCAAGGTGCACCTTCGGGCTGCATTAGCCCCGGAGCAGACCTCTGCACCCCATGACTGGAGGAGCAGAGTTTGCCTGGAACCCCGAGGCTAGAATGCTGAAGGATGCTGTGTGCTGGAAAGGCCCTGGGGCCAGGGTGCGACAAACATGCGGCTCACACTTCTTCTGTCCCGCCAAACACATGCCAGGAGAAGAGGGAGAGTGAGGTGCTCTTTACGGCTCCTTGTGAAGTCAGATTGGCCAGGGCCTCTTAGGATCTTTCTGGAAACGGATGACATGTGTCTGTGCGCACCCACGATAGCAAACAACACATTGCTGTTGACCGGTTGCCAAGGGTGTGTGAAGGAACCCAGCTGACAGTTTCCCTGGTAACAGAAGTAGCTGAAGGCTCAGACACCACTATCTACTGGCTTCCTCTCAGCTGCCCGGTGGGCCTCGCTTTCAGCCCCATGGCAAAGTAATCAAAGAAGGTTCTGAAAGTCTTCACTGAAATCTATTCACAGGAAGCCAGAGGTCAGACAGGTTCCCTTAGAACGTGTGATAGTTCAAAGTCTAAATATTTTAAATAGCAGGCTATTTAAATTATATAAGTCTGTCTTGTGTTCTATGATAATGTCAACTCCGGGAAGTATTACTATAGTAGTAAGTCATAGCTAGATAGAGACACATAAGCAGGCAAGCGTTGTTGCCAAAGAGCCCACTCTGTTGTACTAAAACAGCATTGACATAAAAGAGCAAAGAAATAAAATGGTTAAGTAACTACAGTTGTGAAATACTAAACTTTTTGATATGATTGGAAAGTCAAGTCATTCCCATCAGACTGGCATGTGAGATTAAATGCAAAAGCCAAATTCTGTGTCCAACTCAAAGAAATCAATACTTTTGACTGCATTTCTCCCCAGGCCATGCCATAATGGTTGCTTTTATGTGTTTCAACAAAACAAGCACAGAACCCTTTCCCAAGGCGCTGGACATAATGGCAGAAATAAAGGCACCCAAAATACGTTTTTGTAAATGTAATTGAAAGACCACTGGAATCCAATTACATGAATTCCAATGAAGGAAGGTTCATTATAATGGGACTGCAGTGGCACTTACTAGATTTTTGCTTTTAGCCTCTGCCCCCTAGTGGTCATATGCATTATTGCTCTGTTTTTCTTCAAAGCATGATTTTTAAAAACTAAGATTTCATATTCAAAAATTACGTCTTCCAAAGAATTAAAATGAGCACAAATCCCTTGAAAATATATTGCATGTGAATCAGTGAGCGGATAACTTAACAAGTGTTCTTACAGATTTTGGTAAAGGGAACTTGTATGGCACACTATACAAATGCAAAAGATTTTCATCCTGGACGTGTTAATTTTGGCTTTGATAATCAAGCAGCAGAGAACATACATCTTAAGAATTCTGTTGAGTGTTTAACATGAAAGCAAAATGCCTTTCAGCTATCAGATGGGGCTGAGTTACTCGGGGTTTCCAGAGTCCTGGGCTAGTGAGATAGCTCGATGGGCAAAGACGCTTCCCAGCAAGCTTGATAACCTAAGCTGGATTCCTGGGACGCACATAGTGGAAGAAGGGAACAAACTTCCAGAAGTTCTCTGAATCTGCACATATGTGCTGTGTCATACTCATGGATGTACCCGTTACCCCACTAATAATTAAAAAACAAATATAAAATTAATTGCAGTATGCTGTCCCTTCCATGTGCCTGGTTCATCTGACAGTGCGTTGACTTGGATCCTGGTGGGTAAGGGGCGAAGTTAGCCACTTTCCCAGAATTACACGGAGATTGGTAATTTCAGGGCATAGAATTCAGTCTGCTGAATACAAATGTGGGCATGGCTATGGCTTTGCTAGAGATAGCATTTCACCCCAAACAGCTTTTCAAAACACATAGGTAATTTGTATCTAAATATTCCATTAGCCCAATTAACTTAGCTATTTTCTTGTTCCTAATAAGGTCAGACTCGGTCCTGAGAAGCACACTCTGACTGTGCATTACCGCATGCATTACGCACACTGCCCTTTGCAGCCTGCATTTGAAATGCACTGGAAATAAGACAGAGTGACCTCTATGTAAGAAAATGAAAATCATGGGTCAACTCTGGACTGACAAAAGAGCATTAACTTTATGATTCTTTCAAGTTTTATGTGTGTTTGAAAATTTTAGAATAGTCTAGCAGGACAAGTGAGAACTAGTCTTTAAGTAGCAGGATGAATTTACTCCAGGAAGAAGATGGGGCCCCACAACAACTCCACCTACTATGACGTCATGATGTTGATAGCTCTACTATAAGACCTGTTTGGATACCAGCTGCCAGGAAGATTCCAACTTGGTTAGCTGAAATGGTGCACTTCTTTTACAACATTCTGGCCAGACCTCCGAAAAATACTCAGAGACTATTTGCAACTTTACCAGGTCAAATATTAATCTGGTAATTTAACCATTATTTATTTTAATGGGATCCCCTAGAAAGAATGTCGCCCCCATGACAGCTGGAAGTAACTTTAGAGGACAACGTCCCCTCTCCCAACGAAGTTTGCTCTTAGGCTTAGGGACATTATTTAGGGTTGATTATTATTGGTATATGGTTGAGGAATGGGGGAGGAA
>JAQHUG010000009.1:2640110-2669041 GCA_028555095.1 Dicrostonyx torquatus | reverse complement strand
CCTCTGTCTGATGTAGCGTTGGTGAAGATCTTTTCCCACTCTGCAGGCTGTCATATTGTCTTGTTGGCCATGGCCTTTGCTTTACAGAAGGTTTTCAGGAGGTCCCATCTATTAATTGTTTCTCTCAGTGTCTGTGCTACTGGGGTTATATTTAGAAAATGGTCTCCTGTGCCAATGATTTCAGGTTTCTTGAATGACAATGGACATGTCAAAATTAATCTAAATTTTATCAGCATTATACACATATAAAAATAATTTCTAATCAGTTTATTTAAAAGGAGAAACAAAAAATATTGTCCCAAGTCTCAATTTCTGTGGCACTTATACCCTTTACTGTTTTTATTCATCATAAATAGGCCCTTAATGTGTGACATAGCTCTTGGTATGTGACGCCAGGTGCCGGATGAAGGTTTTGAAGGACACCAGTGGTGTTAAAGATCTCTGCAGTCTCAAAGTCTCTCTTCTCTCTCCTTAGAGTGACACTTTGCCCTATGATAAAGAAATAATCTGAGAGGCACCATCACCAAAATGTTCCATCGAGACTTTCTCCAGCTGAACAGCTGAAGAATGTAGGTGTCCGACAATGGACCTTTGATATGAGTAAGTTCTCCCTGGAAACAGCAGCTAACAGACAGCTTCAGCGGGTACCTACAGGCCCTTTGCGTACATATGATGTCTTCCAGTTTACTGTGTTTATGGGATTCCGGCGTGTGCAAATGAGTGCGTCTCTGATTCTTGTGTCTTCTCTTGAGCTCCCTTCCCTTTCTTTGTTTTCGTTCAATTCCAATGGGCTAGTTTTCATTTTATTATATTTTATTATTATCACATAGAATCCTATTTATTTTCTAATGAAAAACAGAAAGGGGGTGGATCCAGATGAGAGGGTTGGGGAAGAATTGGAGAAGAGGAAGGAGAAACCATAATTAGGATATGTTATGTGAGAAAAATATCTATTTTTCAATAAGAGGAAGAAAATGTATAAACAAACAAACAAATAAATAAATTCTTAGCATCCTATGAAGTCTTCTCTAAAATATTCTAGGCCACAAACCTAGCCTTATCAAATACAAAAAAAAATCTTTAATTTCTGATCAGATCATAGAGCAATAAAACTAGAAACAAATTGTAGGAGAAACCACAGAAGCTGCACAAGTACACAGAGACTAAACTGTACACTTGAAAATAAGGGAAGAAGTTAAAAATGTTTTAGCATCAAATAAAAATGAGAACACAATTTATGAGCTCTTCATGATACTGCCAAGATGGTCCTAAGAGGAAAATGTATAGCTATGAGTATTTACCCAGCTGTGACCCCTGCAATCTGCAACAATGACCCAGGTCTGGCATGTGTGTGAGCACACACACGTCATAATGCCCATGTGGAATTCAATTTGTGGCAACTGGTTCTCTCTTTCCATCATATATATGTGTCTCAGGGATTGAACTCAGGTCATCAGGCTTAGTGGCACCACTGAGACTCTCACCAGCCCTTTTTAAGTATTTTATGTACTACAAGAAATCACAAATCCCTTGGAAAATCATGCATTTTAAATTAAATCAAAAGAAGATACTAAATGATGTAGTGACTATTGCTTTTCAGTAATTTAAAGGCTAAATCATCAGAGAGTCACCAAGAGACACCCAACGCAGCCAGATGTGCACAATTTACTACAAGCACAAGATAAGGCACAGGTGTTATCTAAGGAATGCCAAAAGAGAAAGAAATGTGGAAATTTTGCTGACGCATCTACAATTTTGTGACTTTAGGCTGAATTCCATGAAGGTGTGTTCCAGTGTGCCACGTCTTTGAGGAGCAATGTTACATAGCCATGCCAGCCAGGAGACGAGGAACACAAGTTAAAATCATGCGTTAAGATTGGAGCCCTTTCTCACCTCTTTCTTGACTTCCTCTTCATCCTCCAGGGTCAATGCAGCCAGCTGCTTTGCTCTCTGCTCCATCAGATTGACATACCGGATTGGGTTTGACAGAGCTTCGATCACATCTAAGCAGGGAAGAGACACTCTAGGTCAAGGTTTCGGCAGGAGCGGACTATCCGTCATCCATCCATGCTCCTAACCCACCATCCGTTCATGCATTCATTCATCACCAACCTACCACTCACTGATGAGCATCATTTATTCCTCCACCCACCCCTGGACCTCTCCACTCAGATATGCCTCACTGTGAAAATACACAAGGGTCAGGGTTTTCTAAAACTTCAGGAGAAATCAGAGTCACTCGGTTCTGAGACTCAAACGATATACGTTTCAAGTGAGGATCCCCACAACTCCGTGCTCTCTAGCTTCCTTTTGAAGGTTTGGTCTACTCCAGCAACGGCCTCCATACTTTGTTGGTTAAAAGTGCATCATTAGTGGAGACACTTCACGAAAAGCCTGCCATCCATCTATAGGAATAGCCAATTTGACAATTTGGGTCTCAACTGCATGGCAGTGGCAAGGCAGGGGTAATTACAGCTGCCACCCTTGGGCCAGAAACATGTGTTCCAAGTTTGTCAGTCTCCACCAATGGCCAGTGTCTCACCCCTAGGACCCTGGATAATAAAAAACAAAACAAAACAACAAAATAAAAGCAATAAAACATTTGAAAATGTGACTTTGGATTAAGTTAGTGCCTGCGAATTTGGGACTCCCATCTATAGACTTAATCAGAGATCTGTAGCTCACTGGAGGCAAATTCACTATATAGACATAGAGGAACAATGACAGAAGTGGGCAGCATGGGTTGGGAGTATTGGTCCCATGGGGACTGGGGAGTGTTGGTGCCATAGGGATAAGACTACCCTTGTGTAAATAGACTAAGCATTGAAATATTAGAATTTCCATCAAGAAATGTTTAACGTACACACAAAAGCTCAAACAACTGACTGCTGAGCATACACACAAAAGAAGTTGTGCTTATGAGGCCAGTGTCCCACCACTGCCCAGTTAGCCTTCCACCAGGTGGCGCTGTTTACCTGCATATGTGTCTGGCACATAATCTTTGACTTCTATGTAGACAAAGACGGCTGGCAGCATCAGGGGCTGGTTCCTCTCATTCCGCAGGGAGACATAGTGATAGCCTGCAGGGTGACAATGACACTGAGTGTCACCTGTTTGCTTTAAGTGCTAGCGACATCCATTCCCACCAGTGGTGCAGGAAAAACAGTCCACTTCTTTCTTGTGTCAATCACACCCACCATTCTGAGTGATAAGGAAGTACTTTTTTCAATAGGCTGGAAAGCATCACTGGTTCTGTATCATCATCATCATCATCATCATCATCATCATTATCATCATCATTTCTGTTCTAACCATCATTATCATTTCTGTTCTAACCACATTTTTACCTACAAATTGTGTATCCCAGGCTGAATTTCTTATCCAAATATGCCCTCTACAGTAAGTCATACTTGATGTGATTTTGTGACTGGGGATCTGCTTTGTCCATGTGACATTAGTGTTTTGGGACCAGCATTGTGTGAACATGTACATGTAGAGTTTTTTAAGACATACTTTTAACATACCAGTGGGTTCTCTAAAAGAGCCCCTAGGTTGGGTGCCACTACCACTTCAGCCTACACCCCAGAATGAACACACATGGGACAGAATCAAATCCAAATGGCATCCTGAAGTACAACTTTGCCACTGAGCTCAGGCTAACTCAGCCAACCCTTATGCGGTAGCTGATGGGCTTTGTCTCTCATGAGCACAGGCTACTCCAATCCTTATGCTATGACTGTTTTACTTTGTCCCCCAGGTTTTCTTGTTGGAGGCTGAGTGATAATCCAGACTGAGCTTGGCCTTCCTAGTTCTCTAGTTTCCTATCTGCTGAGGTGATCCCTACCCTTCAATTCCTCTAGGAAGCCTCCACTATTAAGTCTTTACCAGAAGAAAACTGATAAAAAATGATCTCATCTTGACCTTGTAGCCTCCAAAACTGTGTGCAAAATAAACTTCTTTGCTTTATAAAGCAGCCCAACTTAGGTATTTTCATTATCACAATAAAAAAGACACGATTATACAGTGCTAACCCAAAAGACTCATAAGGAACACAAATACGTGGAAGTGAGATTTCAGACAGCTTGTTATGCATAAGAATTGTGACCAAAATTGATTTTTGCAACACTACGCCATGAAAAAATGAAAAACTACCAGATTTATTTGAATAATTTCGAAGCCTCTGTTATGCAGCAGCACCACGAAGGAGCAATGCTGTGGAATATCAGTTTAGGATGTGCTACATTCACTCATGCTGTGGGATGTTTGTTTAACGATGCGAAGATGTGTTGTATTCTTTTATGTTGCATTTGCTTTACTCTGTAAAGATGTGCTCCTCTGCTCGTCTAAAACACCTGATGGTCTAATAAAGAGATGAACGACCAATAACTAGACAGGAGAGAGAAATAGGCAGGGCTGACAGGCAGAGAGAAGAAATCTAGGGAAGAAAGTGAGGAGTGAGGATAAGGAGGAGAGGAGGATGCTAGCAGCCAGGGACCCAGCCACACAGCCAGCCACAGAGTAAGAAGGAAAGAAAGATATAGAGAATAAAGAAAGACAACATAAAAAGTGCGGAGGCAAAATGTAGTTAAAGAGAAACAGGATAATGTAAGTTAGAAAAGCTGGCTAGAAACAAGCCAACCTAAGACTGGGCATTGATAAGTAAGAATAAATCTGGGAACTGGGTGGCAGGCTCCCAAAGAATAAAATAAAAACCAACTACAGAGCATGAGATCCTAAGTCATTCTTTAATTACAAAGTCTCTCACCACATTATCCATACCTGGCCGAATAGCCTGCACAGGCAAGATCCGGTGGCCAATAAATTTACCTCCTTCTTCATATGCTGCTATCCTCAAACAGGCCAGAGAAGGCAGAACTACCTGTGGGGACATAAATAATGCTGGTTACAAGAATAAGCAAATTGCAGAAAGAACTAGAATAGTATTACAGAACTTGACTCTGCCTTTCCCAAACCAGGTATCTACTCATCTAATCTCAGTAAAAAGTTAAACAGTTGCTTTGTGAGGTAAGGAAAACTATGAACAGAAACATTTGGGTGCTGTGGGAGGTCCTTCTGTCTATGTGTTGCTTTTATTGGTTAATGAATAAGAAACTGCTTTGAGCCTATAACAGGGCATAACTTATCTAGGCAGGAAAAACTAAGCTGAATTCTAGAAGAAAGAAGGGTGGAGTCAGGGAGCCACCATGTAGCCACTGCCAGAGTCAGACATGCTGAAAATTTGCCAGTAAGCCACTGCTACATGGTGATCCACATATTAATGGAGATGGGTTAAATTAAAACATAAGAGCTAGCCAATAAGAAGTTAGAGCTAATAGGCCAAAGAGTGTTACAAATAATATGGTTTTCTGAGTGGTTATTTTGTGGCTGGGTGGCCAGGATAAACAAGCAACCCTTCCTCCAACAATTTGGGTGTACCACCATGCTTCAGAGACCATTTGAGCCAAAGGATACTTTCTTTTTACATATACATCATCAATGAAGAAAGTTCCATGAACTCAGTTAGAGGGTCTCACCATTGTGCACATAACTTTTCAGATGAAGTTTCTTTTGATATTAAATCAAAACCTAAAATTAAGGGACTAGGAGTATGGCTTGGAGGTTAAGAATATTGGTTGTTCTCGAAGAGGATTCAGATTTAGTTCCTTGAATACACATCATGCTCTAGATATAACTCCAGTTCTAGGTGATCCACATCCCTCTTCTGTGGGCACTGGTAATGTAGTGGTACATAGAGTTACATACAGGTTAGACATTCATATAAATAAATACAGATAAAATGTTTATAAAAGCAAAATTAAAACTTTCATGATAACCTTCAGAATACAACCACTTTATCTACTCACTACTACTGTGGGGCAATGGTCTTATACCCTGTAAAGATTTGTCACTTGTATTTGTTTAATAAAACACTGATTGATCAGTAGCCAGGCAGAAAGTATAGGTGTGGTGACCAGAATAGGAGAATTCTGGGAAAAGGAAAGGCTCAGTCTGTAGTGGACACTCAGATTCAGAGGAAGCAAGATGAGAATGCCTCATAAAAGGTACCAAGCCATGTGGCTAGCACAGACAAGAATTAAGGGTTAATTTAAGATGTAAGATTTAGCTAAAAATATACCTAAGCTATTGGTCAAACTGTGTTTTAATTAATATAATTTCTGTGTTATTATTCAGGTGACCAGGAAACAAAGGAACAGTCTCTGCCTACACACAGCCAAATAATTGCTTGTTTTTCCTCTGTTTAAGATACCCAGAAAACACCTGCCTCTTGCAGCAGACACCCACCTTTTTAAATACAATAGGCTCTTCTTCCCAGACAGGATTCACAGCATTTCCCTGGGATGTCTTGGTTTTAAAAGCCTTCCTTCTTGTATCCACAGGCAAACCAAACATATCCACTTCCACGTAAGTCCCAACCTTCTTATCAGAAAGAAACTGGCCTGAAATAATCTAGAAAAGAGCAGAGAGTCTTGACAAAAGAGTAACAAAGAGTTAGGAGACAGTTCAAAGGAGGCCAAGTGCAGCCTTTGAGTGTGAAATCCTAAGCGAAATGAAATAAAAGCAAGGGTAGAGCCACCATTCCTCTCCCACTTAACAAGTAGATAGAGGAGACTGAGAAGGGGGAGGTTGAGAGCCAATCAGATGGAGTCATATGGGAACAATGAATGAACACGCGTCCTTGGATGCCACCAAGTTATCATGACCTCTGTCCTCACCCAGCTCGCCATCTGTAGAATTGTGGGCCTCCTTTGTCTAGCTACAGAATTAATCAATGTCCTGTAGCTATATGAGATTTAAGACTACATATTCCCATAGTATTTCCTAAGGATTCCTCTATCTATAATCGAGTTGTCAGCATCTGAGGGACCCATCTCCTGTCATAAAGGTTAATGAATACATTAACCCAGAACTAACTCAGAGAGCTTTCCAGGTTACTGGCTCTCCCACTGTTCAGGATTTCTGACCACATCAGCAAGGTCTTTGGCATTCCTCAGCTCCTAATGCTTATGTCCACGTCACCATTGTGTCAGATTTCTAGCCTAGTCATCATCTTGGAAATCCTGCCCATCGTGGGTAACCTCAGAACGTCGCTGAGAAGCTGATGACTTTGTTCCAAACACAACCTGGATCCCCAGGCTTGCTCCAGCACTCCCTGCTTCTGCTGCCCTTTCTGGAAGGACAGACACATTGTATTTGCTTCCATTCACCATTATGGCAGGTGGTAGACCCCTTGGATGTTGGCAACTTGGGCTACACAGAGAGGAAGATGTGGGAGATGTTTTCTGAATATGTAAGCCTTAAAATCTGATTCAATTACACAATATTGAATAATCCCATGTAGGCAAACTAGGCTCACAATTGTACAGATGACTAGCTCAGCAAGCTCAAAGGCAAGCATAAGCTTGGTGGACACACACTTGTCATCAACCACTGTTTTTTTAACTTGGGTTCTACTTGCTAACAGGTTTTGTACAACATATTTGAAACTTTCAAGTGACATGAATCCCATCAGGGACTCAGATGCTCCAAAGTCTTGGGTGCTTATGTTGTTTGATCAAAATCAGGGTCCTAAAGTAGCCATGACTCTAAGTCTCAGGGTTCTTGTCAGTCAGATGGAATGGAAGATCACCATGTTATCTTGTAGGTCTCTGCCAGAAGACCCACACAGAGCTATGACAGGACCAGTGGGATCCCGATCCAGGTTTGGCAATGATGGTAGAAGCAGGTGGGACTCCACTCAGTGGCCTGCATTTTGGATGGAAGCTAAAGGGTTAATTTTTGGTGGGGGCTCTCAAATATGTTCCCATTCATCCCATCTTTCCCGTATCTATGTCATGGTTTTAGAACTGTTTCCACTGTCAGAGTAGAATTTTTAGGACAAAAATCAATCAATAAACTAAAAGACATATGAAAATGAGGCGGAGCTAAACAAGTCATACTACTACCAGTTTGTCTCAGGTAGGACAAGTAACAGGAATGCTAAAACACCGTCTTCCGTCAATACGTGCTGCTTTTGGTGTCTTAACCATTCTTGACAAGAATCAAACCTCATTTGCTAAAAAACATTTCTTACAAGAAATACATTTATGCAGCGTCATTTTTTGCCTAGTTCACTCTATAATCCATGATTTGAAATAACTTCAAAAGATAAAATTATAAAACATTTCACTGAAATTTTGTGTTTGAGACTTTAGCATAATGACTCGCTCTGGGGAGAACCAAGGCCTGAAGAGCAATGCTGGGTGTGAAGGCAGAGCCCTGTTATCCCAGAATAAGGTTGAGTTGGGGGAACTGAGAATTCAAGGCAAGCCTGAGCTACACAGTGATGCTTGGGGTGGAGATCAGTGGTAGAGCACTTGCTTAGGTCCAAGGTCCTGGTGTTTTGTCACTAGTGGCATAAAGCATGTGCGTGGGGGCTGGTGGTGTTGGGGATTGATATTAAACTCTCAAAGGGCTGTGTGACAAGTGTTTCACTTGGCTTTGTTAAGGTCAGTCTGGAAAATGCATTTATGTTTAGTTCTGCATGTTTATTAGTCATACAGCTATTCATAAAAATGCAAATGAATGAGACTTTAAAAAGAAAATCTGGGGCTTTTACAACATTCTGGTTTCAACAGCGACACGCTTCCAGAATCCATGAGGGAAGCTCTTTATAAAAATAGAGTCCTCTCATGGTATTAAAATACTTCTTGACAGCTAAAAATCTGTTGTCACATCTATTTAAAAAAAACTGAATAAAAGGATTTGGAATTCATTTTTAGGATAAAATGCACAGTTAATAAAGCAATTTTATAGATTATTAAAATGAGTTTTACATCCCTGAATATTTGGGTAGATTAAAAAATATACTGTGGTAGCATGGAAAATTTTGTTCAATATTTAATAATTAGAATTGGTGAGAACTAGGGGAGGGGAGATGGGAAGACCTCTATATGGGTGCCGGGCTTCCCTGTGCATTTTCCAATGCGATGTTTGCCTCCAAAGAGACGACTGGCCAACGGGAAGTCTCTGCTCATCTATTTCTTTAGTCTCATTTATTCTCATTTTAAGAATGAGACTCAGCTCCTTTATTTCCTTGTAGTCTGGGGAAATCATTAATGAGTATTTTATCCTTAAAAGGAAAAAAAAAGTATGAAGGATACTTTCTAACTCCTAAGTTTTTGATGACAAAGATATTTCTTTATGCAATATATATGATCTTTAAGTCTCTTCTCAGGGCCGGGTTTGTGACCTGCATACCCAGGGTAGGGGGATGGGGGTTGGAGATGGTAAGGGTGGGAGTGTACGTACCTTAACGGATAGAGTGTTGGCCACTATCCCATCTACGATTCCTTCAGTAAATGGATCAAAATGCTTGTCCGGCCTCCTCATGAACTCTGGCTTTAGCCTGTAGCCGCTCTTCCCATTGTACTCATACATGCCCATGTTTATCTGCATAGCCAGATCTAATTAGAAAAACAGCCCAGTGTGAATGCATCTGTGTTTGGAAATTGCAGAGTAACACTATATAAGATTACAATCCACTTCCTCGACTGTTCACACCTTTACAAGGAAATAATTACACACCGTAAAAATTTAGAGACACAAATAAAAAAAATTAAAAAAAAAAAAGATGAGCTGTAATCCCCATGCCTGCAGGCTGGCCTATGGTGTTAACGTTTTTCATTTTAAACACATTTTTACAAATGTTACACCAATTTTAGCAAGTATTTTTTGACCTTAATTTTAACAACTGTCTAAAATTCCTTTGAATATATATATTTGAGTTGATGATTTTATCCAGTCCCTTCTTTAGATATATTTGTTTCTAGTAAATTTTTTATCATTTTTACATGTGTCTTTCAGTGAACATCATAATGAAAGTTTTGAAAATTTAGTAGTGGATTTGCTAGGGGCAAGGGGAATTATGGAGTCAAAAGGTAGGCACATTAGAAAAGGCAGCTTTTGTTTTGTAAGTCTTGTTAAAATGCCCTCCAGAAAGTTTAAACTCATTTACACTCACGCAAACCATTTTAGGGGATGCTTGAGGACAGATTTATACATAATCCATTTTCAAGGGATGTTCTAATTATTTGTTTATCAATTTACAGGAAGGCAATTTAAATGTGCATTTCTGTGATTAATTACAGCTAATATGAATTGTTTACAGACTCTTTTCCAGAGGACCTAGATTACTGCTCAAAGTTTCCACAGTCAGTATATTTACTGTAATTGCTGGTGTTAAAACAAAACAAAGCAAAACACATTTTAGGGCCTAAGAGCTCAGTGGTGAAATATTTACCTAGCAAGTGTCAAATCCAGGATCAAATAAAACTGTGGATATGATTCATAACATATATAGTGTGCATGTATATATATATGTATGTATATAGTATATGTATATATTTATATAATAAATAAAAAGTAGAAAGATTTTATATTTCTAAGGCACCTAGGAAATAACTAGATGTTCCAAATCGTCCACGAAGTGATGCATTTGTACTAATAAGGCTTTTTTCAGAGTTCTATGCAAGACGTTTTAGGGCAAGGGAAAAAACAAAAAATTTTCTATTGCTTTATCATACTATTATAATTACAACACTAAAATTGAACAAGGCAACTTAAAAGAAAACAATAGACCTCTCCTACTGGAAACAGTTAATGTTACTCAAGAAACTGCATTATTAAACAGAACTAATATTAGGGCCAGTGAAATGGCTCGGCAGATAAAAGCACTTGCCACAGAGCCGGACAATCTGAATTTGATTCCCAGGACTCACATGAGAGAAGAGTGCTGCCTTATAAAAGTTGTCCTCTGACCTCCATGTGGGTGCCACACAAAGACAGCCAGCCAGACGACAGCCAGCCAGACACACACAGCACACACATACACACACACAGATTACCAAGCAAGGCATGAACCTTTTAGTGACAGCATTTCTGGAAGATTTCTTTTATTCCTGTTTTTTTTTTATGTGTGTACATCACATGGGCGTGTGTGCAGGTGCATCTTTGTGTGTGTGTGTGTGTGTGTGCCCATGCAGGTTTATGTGTCATTGCATGTGTGACTGTAGGGAACAACTACCACGCATACACGTGTGTGGAGGGGAGAGAACAACCTCAGGTGCTCCTTACGAACTGTTCACCTTGTGTTTTTGAAACAGGGTCTTCCACTGGGACCCGAAAAGGCCAGTCTGGATGCCAGCAAACCCAAGGGTCTGTGTCTCTGACTCTCCAAAGCAGAGGTGACAAGCGCTTATCAACACATCAGGCTTTTTTACTTGGCTCTAAAGGACCTCGGGTCCCTGTGCTGCAAGGTAAGGGCTTTACCCACTGAGCATTCTCCCTAACCCAGGATTTCTTTATGCTTTCAAATTTCCAGTTTTTAAATGATTTTATACCACTTTAAAAAATGTTTGAAAAACAACATGAAATCCAGATATAAAACCCCTTTCATAAAGACATCTCAATTCTCAAAATTTACTTCTCTTCCTTTGCTTTGATTATCCTTCATTGGAATTTAGTTATCCAATCAAATCTGCTCCTCCCTTCCCCCCACTCCTAAGTGCCCATGGGATGGCTTCTGAGCACTTGGAAATGTGACTTTGCAGCAATGGAAGTGAGCTGCCGTTACTTACCCACGGTCTGGAAATTGAGTGCAACCATCTGACAGCCAGCATTCCAGAAGAGCTGGGGCATGTAGTTGGAGGAGTCCACACGTGTTCCTTTGGGATAGATCCTGCTAAGTTGCATCTTGTTGTATCTGGACCATCATGTTAAGTAGTGGATACAATTTCAAAATTATCAGTCTACTCTATTGGCTGCGAGGCTACTCTTTTACCTCTCACTGGGGGAATGGAGTAAATATTAATGATCACATTGCATTGGTAGGCAAAATATGCACAGAATGAGTTAGTAGAACAAACGTGTTCTCAGAAACAAAGTATTACTATTGGGAAGCTTGTGGGTGCTGAGTATTGGGACAGTAAGTGCGACTGAGTCAAAGACACAGTTAAGAAGCATTAACCACAGTCGCAAAGATGAAGGGCCCTGCAAGAGGCTGGAATATTATGTCACAGGGAAGGATGGCATTGCGTGTGGGAGAAGCAGAAAGTATGAAATGCTCTGTCCTCATTTTCTTAGCATTCTCTGGAAATGCTATTCGCCAAGACTACAGTAGATTTTTAAGATTAATAAAGAGAGTAAATATAGCACAGAAATTTTTTATTTTGTTTTGGATTTTCATTCAGTTTCCATCCCAAGAACATTGTAGCCACTTAACACTGTGCTGTCTTTGTAACCTGACAGACTGGCTCCCACTACCACTTAAGGCAGAGGTTAGTTAAGATCTAGGGCAGGCAAGACATACTTGAGCCTGGAACTTGTTGTCTATATGAGCTTGGATAAGTTAGTTCATCTTTTGTTCTCAGTTTCCTCATCAATACAATACAACTCCTCCATCATAGGATTCCTTTGAGAATTAAATGGGATAATTTATTTTAGAAAAGAATATCACAAAGTCAGTACTCAATACTGATGACAACGATTGTATAACATGACTTTAATTATAGAGTTCACATGTGTTCCCTCTTCTCCCACTGATAATTCTCTCTCTCTCTCTCTCTCTCTCTCTCTCTCTCTGTGTGTGTGTGTGTGTGTGTGTGTGTGTGTGTGTTTGAAAACTGCCATAGCTTAGGCCTTCCTGGAACTGGTGATCCTCCTGCCTCAGCCTTCTGAGTGCTGAAATTACATGCGCGTGCTTTTATCCTTACCCTCTATTGACGAAGCTTTTGATTTGTCTGTGTGTGCAGGTGTGTATTGTGTGTATGTGAATATGAGCATGTGTGAATGTGTTTACAAGGGTATACTGGAGGCCAACCTTGGATGTTACACATCGGGAGTTATCTACCTTTGTTTTATGATCCAGGGTCTCTCACAGCCTACAGTTTGCCCAAGTAGGCTAGACTGGTTACCCAGCAAGCTAGAGCAATCCCTCTGCCCCTACCTTACTGTAATTATAGGTACATTTTTCCATATCTAACTTTCTAAACACATGGGTCCTTGACTCAAACTCAAGTCCTCATGCGTGACTGAGCCATATTCTTAGTCCCACTGATGACGTATAAAGGTGAATTTTATGCTAGAAATTGTTTCACAAAATTTAACTCTTTAGGGTAGTAGCATTAACGTATGAAAAAACAACCTGATGGCCTCTTTGATTTTTTATCCATGGAAAATAACATAAAACTAGAAATCACCATTGACGTACATGTACATTTTGATCATTGTTCCCACTACTTTTTAACTGACCATATACCATGCGTGTGAGGTGCAAAGCCAGATTTATAGCTATGTGCACATACCATTGATCTATAGATTCATACATATCTATAAATCTGGAGAACACATGTCGACAAGTATGTAAAGTATACACACTTGTGTTACATACATTGTACCCATCAAACAGCCAATCATAAAACTAGTAGCATTACTTTTGCTTGAAGATGAAGAAAATCAGAATTAAGCAAATTGCCAAGGAACTTAGAGGTTGATGGTTTGAGGCAGCCCTGCAGCCAGAGCCGCCACTAACCTAAAGTTAGTTTGTTTCTCTATAGACCAGGCTACCCACATTGCACACTACACTTGAGACTTGGGCTACAGATGGAAACCCGTCCTATATATCTTTCTTCTCATTTAACAGTCCAAGATTTCAGCTGGTGAGCTCAGCAGTCATTCATCAAATCAAGGATACTCTACAAATTCCACTGGAGACTTTGTAAGTTGCTCAAGTCCTTTGGTTTCCACGAAGGAAGACATTTCAAAGCTTTTATTTCTCTCTGAGTTCAACAACAACAAAAGGGCAAGAAATAAAATTCAGTAATATAAATTATGATGCTATAAAATAAATAAATGTTAAGCGAATTGGAGAGTAACTGATTTAACCTTCAGTGTGTATACTTAGACTTTTATCCATGAACCATTTACCAGTAATAAAAGTCGAGTCTTGCAAATTACCTCTTCATAGCTTGGGTGAGCTATCCTCATGGCTCTGAACTTTAGGCATGAATAAATTAAGTAACAGGTGTAGTATGACAAGGAACATGGCTTTGTTCTAAATCCCTCCAGACTGAGTCCTGGGGGGCCTTCAGATGTGGTGGGGATGTTGGTGCGACATCGCAAGCTATTCAGGCCCACACTGTCAACCCTTAAAGTCACAGCTAATGTGGCATCAGAATTAGGATCTATCAAAGGACAGGAATCCTGGGAGACATTCAAATCTGCCAGCCTCATTTCCATATTAGATTACAAGAGGCAAAGAGGTGAATGTGTTAAAGAACTCATATTCTTAAATATTGGAGTGTTAGGAAAACATGCTGAATGTGGAATTCAAGCCTCTAGAGGAGACAGGGAGCAAAACAGAGTTAACTCAGATACTTCCACGTGTCTGATCTCAGACAATTTCCTGGTCTTCCCAGCTTAGGCTCAGCAGTACGCTCCACACTCAGTTATGTGTTATTCACAGCTGGTAAACAGCTCTGGGTTTGGAAAACTGGTGACCTTTGGGAAATTTTTCCCTCTTTGGCTCCCTTACTTTCAAAATGAGGCCCCTATTCTTTCTCCTGCTCACCTAAGACTCTATCCATCTCCTACTGCCTAATTTGCTCTCAGAGGACCCCATTTCCTTTATTTTGGTTCATCATTAATTTTCATGCAACTAATTATTTTAAGCACAGCTGTTAATTAAAACGAAGTCTTCACGATGGGCAAAATACAATCAATAAGAGGTCTGGCATGATCACATGACCTAAGCACAAGGAGAAGGTGTTCGAATGTCCACGGGCATCATTGGGAGATGATGAGATGAGAATGTCCACTTCCTGCTCCTCCACCTTGCAGCACTCCTAGGAGCTTTGCTCAGTCACAGGAAGTGAAGCCAAAGGGCAGGAAACCCCATGGCTTTAGGCTGCTTTACACTGAACCATTTCAGGTAACATGAATCAGTAATTATGGCATCAGAAAATGCTGGATTCTTTATATATGAGCTGTAATGAAGTGTAAATTTCTTACGCGCATCAAGACACCAAGTGCCGCTAAGTTAAGGCTCGGCAGAAGGTCACAATCAGAAATGATCATGCCACATAGAAGCTTGAAGTTGGCTATGTCTGCATTTTTTCTTAATGAGGCTATTGCATTTAAGCAAAATTCCAGTTAAGCAACTAGAAAGCCCCAAGGATCCTCTTCTCTGATCTTAACTTGCACCTTATGTTAGTGTAAGGGGCAACCATAAAAGGGTTTTCCCCATCAGGTAACAGGAAGATGACTTTTATATTTACTATGAATGTATAGTTGGACAAGGAGCAAAGAAAAAGTGATGCGCAGTGAGTGACATAGTCTCCTCAGGACATGAAATGAGCTGGAGCAACGGAACTAGGCTGGGTTGGTTCTGGTTTGTGTTACCAAGCTGGCCAGATGCTCAACACTGTCACTACATTGCTAGGGGCCGCACAGGGGTTGTAGCAAAACAAGTAAAATGTGAAATTCTCAATCACTTGGACACTGTCTTGATATCTTTCAGGGGGCCATTAAGTATGTGCAGGAGCATCATGAAACGGTATCCTATGGTTTTCGGATATATCAAATATAATATCAAAGTGTTAAAAGGAGTTCTATTTCTGCAATGATGCCAAGACAGTACAATCGTGGAAATATTCAAGACATCCAGGACAGAATAGTTCTTTTCAGTTCTGAGTGCCTCCTGGCAAGGCAACACTAGGGATTTCTCCTGCAGACAAGCTTACTTTTCGAAATTTCAAAGGACTCAAACTTGACAGGTTGAATATAGTTCACGAGGTTAGACATCTCTTCCGTGGCCATGGCCTCGCTGCCGGCAGTCCCCTGGAAGCAGGAAAAAAAATTTCCAGAGTCAACATTATACTACCCAGGGCTGTTTTCTCAGGAAAATGATCACATGACACCAGGGAGCAGAAAGTCCTTCTGTTCTGAAAAGAACTGCTGCAGGTTGAGCCACCACAGGAGAGGAACAAAAGGCAGGCCAGGCGCATGTGTTCAGAGTTTGGGTCTGCAGTATTTGTTTATACATAATAGATATCTTGTGGGATGAGTCCTAAGTCCAACAAAACAAATTCTCATTTAAAACTTAAATGCATGTTATACCCACAACCCATTCTTTGAATACTGACTACTAAAACTGCATGTAACAACTTTAAACATGAAATAAAAATTTCATGGTATAGAATTTTCCAATGTGTGGTTTCAGGCCAGCTTTCCAAAGTTTTGGGGGTTTGGACAGTTTAGATTCTATATTTTCAGATTCTGTATGCTCGGTGTTTGGTTATTTTAGGAATGGGAGAGCTGGCAGGGTGGCATGGAGCCAACAGCATTGGTACCATCCTTTATATATGTAGGTCCTTAGCCTTCCCTCAGGCATCGGGGACGAAAACCTGCATTCATGCACTGATGCCCACCGGAGCTGTCGGTCTCTGTAACAGAGAGCACAGATGCAGTCTACAGCAAGTAAATCAAGAACTCTCTGGACAGTAACAACCATCATGTAGGTAAACACCGTATTAATGGAAAAAAATAACTAAACAAAGGTTGCCTTATGGAAGTAAGTGGGGGCTATGTAAACAATTTCTATATTCCTTGATAAGCACTCCCCTCCCTGATGGGTTCCTCTGTGACCAAGTTTGCCACCTGGCAACAGGATAGCCACTTAGGTCCCAGAGTAAGGCCATCTGACATTAAATCCAAAGGCCACAAATCAGAAGCTATTCTGCTACTCATCTGCAAAATAAAAATAAGTCTACAGCAGTGTGGTTTTATAGTTATTAAAAGCAAGTTTAAAAGCCAGGTGTGGTGGCACATGCCTTTAATCCCAGCACTCAGGAGGCAGAGGCAGGCAAGTCTCTGAGTTTGAGGCCAGCCTGGTCTACAGAGTGAGTTCCCAAACTACCAGTGCTACACAGAGAACTCAATAAATAAAGGATGTGAGCTCAGACAGTGCCTGGCAAATAGTAAGATCTTAGGTTATTTTAGATGTTATCTTCAATTTCATATTCTTTAATACAAGTTTCAGTGAAGAAAACCCATTATTATTACTTGCACAAGACAGGCCTCTACGGACAGATCCAACATTCTCCCATCTTTTAGTTTAGCAATTCTCTGGTTAAATGCCAACCGGGAAACAGCCATTTGAAAACAGACATTGAAAATGATCCACGCATACCCTGAAGCCACTCTCAAGCAGAAGCAGCATCCTCATTATTTCCTTTTGGAAATCAAGATGAAATTTAGCGGGGACATAACGAAGCACACTTCAAACCAAGCTGGACACTGCGGCTCCTGTGTGTTTCCTCAGCTACAGACATGGGCTTGAGCCCAGGCGTCGGAGGATATTCTAGGATACACAGTGGGACTCATTCACAAGACAAACAAATAAAATATATAAACTTCAGGCCACATCAAAGCATGTAATTATAAGGAAAAGAATGCCAAGGAAGAATAGTGTATTGATCCGTATGTAATGATACACACCCATGGTCCCAGCATTTTAGAGGCTGGGTGAGACAGGAGGATCTGATGCAACTTCCTGTCTCATCCCGAACATTCCTGCAAACCTGCATTTTCTCTGCATTTCAGACCACTCCACAAAGAGAGGCACAAGGAACTGCCTCAAAAAACCCTGAGCTGGCGACGAAATGTCCTGTGCTTATTCTTTCTGCCACTAGATGGCAGAAGGGGCTCATAAGAGACCCGTAAGATGGGTACCCGGGGACCACAGCTCTAGACCAAACTCACCTCATCCATTGAAGACTTTTTACAGTCATCATCGTCGTCGTCATCGTCGCTCTCCGTATCCGCTTCCCCTGTCAAATTTTAATCACAGACATGACTTCGGAATTCGAAAGTTTGAAGACTTTGCAAAAGCACTCTACCGACTAGGTCAGGGTGCCCTGGAAAGCTGACATTCTGCTTTTTTTTTTTTTTTAAAGTTATTTCCTCCTGCCCGCCCCTCACAAGGATTTATGTTTTCTTAGTAAAAGAGAATTAAACTGACATTTTGACAAATTCGAGTTGTGATAACACTGAAATTTTCATGTTCAATTTAAAAATGCCCATCTTATAATTTCCTCTTCCATTTATATTTTTTCAACTTTTTAAAAATTTCACTTTATATTCCAATCACAGTTCTCCCTCCTACCTCTCCTCCCGCACCCTCTTGTCTCCCCTCAAGTCCCCCCCCATCTACACCTCCCAAAGGGTAAGGCCTCCCATGGGGAGTCAACAAAGTCTGGCTCATTAAGGTGAGGCAGGACCAAGCCCCTCCCCACTGCACCAAGACTGAGTATGGCATCCCACCATAGGGCATGGGCTCCAACAAGCTGGTTCATGCACCGGCGATAGATCCTGGTCCCACTGAACTGTAAAGATATGTCACTGAATAGAATTTTATTTCTGTGCATCCTATTGTAAGGTCCATGGTCTCTCGCAGGGATGATAAATCTGCTCTAACAGGATGTGGCTCTAACAGGGATAAACCCTACTTTCCTTTTTCTGTCCTCTCCTTCGTCAGGCCTCTTTGAGGCAACCCTGGCCAGCACACAGCTCAGTGACCAACTTTCTCCAGAGAAAAGCCCTCCCAGAAATTAAAGAAGTTTATGAGTGAGCTCAGGAACTGTGGGGAAATGGCAGCACAAATAACAAACGAAAGTGTGGGTGCAGTTACTTCAACAGTGCATAAGTCATAAAAATGGTGGCATCCTTCAGCTCTGAGAGTGCAGAGCCGGAGACAGAGGCTATAAAAGGAAGTAGTGTTTTTGGGAACTCACAGTGGGCGTGACAGCATGTCACAGACCAAATCCTGACACGGGGAGGGGAGGGGAGGGGAGTGTGAAGTCTCACCTTTAGAGGAGACTGCTGGCGACCAATAGCTTCTGGAAGAGGGAGAGGTGATTTTCGCTAAGAGGTTGGCCCCTAAGTTGATCATGTTTGAGGGGAAGGCTGCACATCTAAGCATATTCAGGCAGCCCAAATTCATATTAAAGAATTGAAATTAGTATTAAAGAATTTGAAACTAAAAACTAGGGTACAAAGTTGCAAAGGTAGGGAAAGGGGAGTAGATATTGGATGAGTTGGGGGTGAATATTATCAAAACACACTGTATGTAATTCTCAAAGAACTAATAAAGATATTTTTAACAATGACATTCCTTTTAAAAGGGTTAGATAAAATAATCTAATGCAAAAAGGGAAAGAACAATGAAAACCAGTAAAAACTGAAAACGACCTAATACTTTAAAATCCCTATGCTTGAAAATCCACGTCAGTCTGACCTGATTCAGCATCACATTTATCATTAGTCACTACGCTGTTATTCAATGGTTGGGTCTTCCCTTCTCCCCAAGAGTTAATGGATATTTTTCAGGTAAAATATCTGCATTATTATATTAAGCATTAAATTCTTCTATAGTTCTAGGCTTCATTCAAATGCGATGGAGCTTGTAAAAATACTTTCACGGAAAAAGTAAACAAGGAACAGTCAGTAAGCAGCGTCCAGTTCAGTTCCTCCCACTGCAATAGCACGAACATGCCAATAGATGGCGGCATGAGTTCAACACAGAGGCAGCTGCAGCGCCTGGCACTTGCTCCCAGAGAGAGGATCTCTGGAAAGTTGGCCACTCACTTCAATCAGTGTAGATGACACGGGTGCCCATGGTCCTGCCTTCCAAGAAGCTTCTAAGTGTTTTCGTGTGAGTGACCGAGCTCAGTTACTGGATGGTTATTGGGCAACATCTATAGAGGGCAAGACTTCCGTGCCAGTAAAAACTGCTGATGGACTGTTATAAAGAGCAACATAAGGTCCTTGATGATGCTGATGGAAAAATGAGGTGAATTCCTTATATTTGGTGAAGAAACGCATCCTTCTATATTACAGACACACTGTAATATAGTGTGTTAGGAGGTTGCTGCTTGATATTTTATATACGTCCTGAAGTTCTCCTTTGTATTATTTTTAATCAGAGAGGGGAATCCTGTTAATCAAGCAATCTGAAAACATGATTGCCAGAACCTTCTACAAAATGTTTCATGAGACTTAAGAATTGTTTAGTCATCATTCTAGATACCTCGTTGGGTCATAGCTTGGATTCTGTGAAGAAGAAAGACTTTATCTTCCTTTACTGTGAAATAAAGACCCAGGTTTTCCTTTGCAAATTGAAGAAAGAAAGCCCATATCAATGTGTATTTATATGTCACACCAGCAGAGTCCGCCATACTTGGGGGCTTTTCTCACAAGACCTTGAAAGGGCCCTGGAAAAATCTATTTGAAATATAAAAAATAATACCTGATAAAAAGCAGCAATAGCAACACCCCAAAGCGGTATCTTATTTGACCCTCATTCTTTCTGGAAAGTCTGTTCTGGCTAAAGGACTGGCTCCCAGAAGAGGAATCTAGACAACAGATTAAATTCGCTTTGAAATAAGATCCACGCCGTGTTTTTGTGGTTGCTTGAGTTTCTGGTACTAGGAACATCCACAAAACAAATGGTAAATTATCAGGACTCTTTATTCAGGGGCCTACCTACAATACTAAAACCTCCAAAAATTTGCATAGCAATCAATACTGATTGCACAACGGACTCCTGGCCAGCTTAGGAAACCTGGAGACCTGCTAGCAGATTGCTGCTGTTTTTCTGTATTAAGCAATCATGCTCACCCTGTAGAAACCACTATTAGCGTTAAGCATCCAGTTAATGGGAGGGAGAACTGGAACTAGAGAAAGGCAGATGGCACAAAACCCACCAAGCGCCCACGTGCAAAGGAAGACACATGGGGACAGGGTGGGAAAGAAGTGGCCTGCGGTGGGAATCATTTCACACTTCAGATGCGTTCTCACTGAGAACGGAAGTTATTTTTCAAAAATGAGTCAGAATTGTGTCATGATATTAAAAAAACACATTCGTGAACCACGGGGTGGGGGGATCTTTTGAAAGAATTGTATAATGCTTGTTCGTTACGCTGTCCATTTAAATAATAAGAGCAGTTGACAGGTGAGACAGAAAACAGAAGAAAAGGTTACATCCAGCTCAGTCAGTGCTTGGGGGATGTAACATGCTCAGAGGCAGAGCTATTGCCTAGCATGTGAGAGGCTCCGAGGACCAAACAAACCAACCCAAATAACTGGCCAAAGGAACAACAAACCAAGTTGACCATGCTTACTTTCTTCTCGCCCTAGATTTTACAATTTAACATTGCAATGGTTTAAAAATCTTTGAATTTATGTGTGGCAGGCATAGGAACATACATACATGAGCAGTGCATGCATTTTCATCAAATAAAGACATATCTACATTGAGACAGAAAATATGACCAGACTCCTGAAGATACTACGGCCCCCTTCTAGTTTCCTAAGGGCAGAGGTTACCCTGACTTCACACAGCCTCTCATACTTTTGCTCGCATTCATACCTTACGGAGAAGGAGCTACACAGCAACTACAGTTTTTTTTTGCATCTGGCTTCTTTTGCAGGTTATTGCATTAACAGCCACTTATCCTTCATGGATAGCTGTTAATTGCCCGTATCACACACACGATTCTTTTGTATGACTATACCATGGTTTACAATCAGCAGATAGACGGTTGGGTATTTTAAATAATGCTACTTATAGCAATTTTCCTAGTCTCTTGATCAATACCACTACCCATTTCTTGTTAGCTCGCTCCCGAGGAATGGAACTGGGGTGGGGCAGGGGGTGGGTACACAGGCTTGGCTTTTGTCAATATATTAAACATCGTCCTTCCTTTCTCTTTCTCTTCCTTGCCTTCCTTCCTCTTTCCTCCCCTCTCTGTTCATTTTTTTTTTCTTTCTGTGCTGAGGACAGGACCAAGAGCCTCATCCCTGCTAGGCATGAACCACTGAGAACATTGCCAGCACCCCATTTTAAACGCCCTGAAGTCAAGCTTAGTGTTCTTTTAACATCATCACGCCCCCAGTAAGAAGGCAATCATCAGGATTCCCTTGGAAAAGGGAAACAAATTAAGCTCAAGGACAAATAACCTAAAGAAAACTAGTAGTCCTTTGAATTTTTTTCCCTCATAACCACAAAAAGTGAGTTTCAAACTAATGTGAAGAAACTCTTGCCTACGTGCTTTCATAAACAATGCAAGTCATTCTGTCACTGCACATTGTTAAAGGGCTCTATAGAACATGGGAGAACTGCACAGCCCAGAACCCTTTGGGGACTGCATTAAAAGGCTGGCCCATCTCCTGTCTTCCCTCCTCCTGCTGCCCCTAACGAAGTAGAAGCAACCAGCTACTGGAAAGCTGCTCTGCCTCAAGTGCAAGCCAGAGGAACAGCTTCCCAGAGGTGTGCTGACACTACAGGGGAGGCCAGGCTGCTGCAGCGGGGAACTCTGACTCTCCTGTGGGTCTAAGTGATGAGAGGGCCTAGTGTAAGAACTGATATTTCCCAGTGGTAGTCAGAGGGTGAAAGTGACCACAGGAGAAGGGCTACAGAAATGCAATGGCTTTGAAGCTGGAGGAAGGGACCTATGAACCAGTGAATGTGAGGAGGAGCTCTAGGACTTGGAAAAACAGACAAATCCTTCCTTGGAGCTTCCAGAAAGGACTTCAGTCTGCCTGACACCTTTGGTTTACTCCATAAGCTTCTCGGGGATCTTTGGACCTACAGAGCTTGAGGTTAAGCGATCCTTGTTAACTTTGTGGTAGCCATAGAAAAGTAATGCAGCTTAAAGCGTCCAAAAAAAGCCAAAGCTAGAAACCCTCTTAGGCCAATTTCAGAGCAGCAGATCTGAAAATCCACCCATCGTGAGCCCAGGATCTCCTCACCAGCTCCTGGAGACGAGGGCTCGAACACGCTGGAGGAGTCGCTGTACGTGTTGGAGGCTTGCTCAGAGAGCTTCTTTTTACCGCTTCCCTCTGACGATTTGTGTGATTTCTTCTTGTTTTTCACCAAGATTTTATACATTAAATCCATCGGGCTTGGAAGAGGTACCCCAGATTCCAGCTGTGTAAAAATATTAGTTAGTAATCACGAATGCTATCATACTTTGTTAATTGACTTTTTTATCTTAGCCAATTAACACATATGCATATTTGCAACATTTTCCCATGAATGTTGCTTTCATGTTATTTCATATGTTTTAATTATATCAGTATCTATGCTGAAAACTGACAAAGTCCTACTTGCTTATATTTTTCTCATCAAGAAGAAGATGAAAAAACAATATAGTTAACTGCTCTTTTAAAAAAAAAAAGCAAAAAACAACAACAAAATGGTCCCCTCCTTTCAGAGATCTCTCCAAACCCACTATACAGCTTTGGATCCCACGGCCTCTAGACTACCATTTACTGTGTTCAACACAGCTCATGAAAATGTTTTAATTGTGCCCTACATTTTTATTTTAAATAAGAGATGTGTTAAATGACTGAACTCATTTTCCACAATAAAACTACAAAAGTAAGACCATAGAAATGTACTGGTAGATTTGATAGATTAAACCTGGACTTTTAGGCATTTTCTGGTGGACCGTGTAAATCCAACCAGTTTACTGCAAAACATGTAAGTCATCGCTGACCCGAATCTTCTGTGAACGGCCTGACATTTGATAGGGAGAATCAATGACGTTATGCGAAAGTTTCCAAACAAGTCACCTTGCCAGGCAAAGCTTTATGGGCAGTAGACTGGCATGTTGATTTTAGTTGGGTATTGGCCTCAGTCAAGAGGAATGACAGGATTTTAGGGCTCCTTCTAGCCCTGAGATTCAAGCTGTCTTATTACTGAGGCTTATTTCACTGTTGCAAGTTTGCTCATAAAATGGAAAATCAATTTCCCGTGAGAAGGTTAGGAGCTACTGTATCAGGGAGCGTGTGCAAGACACGAGATAGGATTATTTTTAGAAAATCTTTTGAAGTCTCATAAGCTCGCCCTCTATTCTTTGATTGCCATGAGTCTAGGGACTGGCGTGAACTCACTTAACAACATGCAGACACTGGGACAAAGAGTCCAGGAGGAAGTGGCTACTTTAGGTTATGGCTGCTCTTTCCCTTTCTGAACAGGGTTGTGACTGCTCCTAGTCCCCTGGGTGGAGTCCCCTTACTATACTCAGAGGTCATAAGGAGATGAAGTTCTTCTGGTGTCACAAGCTACGGACTCTTAAAGACTGAGCTCAGGGGCCTGAAGCAGGATACCCAGTGACGTTGACTTACAGCTCCAAGCCTGAAGAGCCAGCGTTCTAATGATCCAGGCTTAAGAAGCTAACGATTTACAGCTGGAGATCATAGTGTGGGGCTTTAACC
Organism: Dicrostonyx torquatus; assembly: GCA_028555095.1. NCBI lineage: Eukaryota > Metazoa > Chordata > Mammalia > Rodentia > Cricetidae > Dicrostonyx > Dicrostonyx torquatus. The sequence continues at coordinate 2,644,705 of JAQHUG010000009.1, read as the reverse complement.
GTCAGCAGCCTGGACCTGGGCAGCTGTATTCACCCTCAGCTCCTTGCAGCAGTGATCAGCAGCAGGGGATAGTGTCTACTTGCGTTCTAAGTCCCGAAAGAGTTTAGGGTGTCAGGACCTTGAGCACATAGAAATCCTAACATTACATGTTGGGACACTGGGATCTTAAGGCTTAGCTTCTTTTGCAATTGCTGCTATCAGATGGGTCTCAGTTTCCCTTTCCCAGCTCTTCCCAGTTCATTGTGCCCCTGGTCACTCTTTGGAATCCCACTGTCATCCCTGTGATGCTGTCCTGCTGCCACTCACATCAGTTCCTCCTCCAGTGCCCAGTTCAGTCACCTGCCCAGTAAAGGAAAGTCCTGTGCACCCTCATACTGCAACGCCAGAGGGCAGCACAGGAGGGTGTCTCCGGACCCAGTCGTAGTTAGCTAGACAAGCTTGTTTCTACAGTGGCAAAGGGGGCGTGGCAGGAGTGTCTGCACCCATCCCAGCAGACCCCCACAGCAGTTAAGGACTGGGCTTACACAAATCACAAGCCTATGCTGAACCACCAGGAAGCAGGTTCCTCTCTGACCTGGGTGCCTAGTGACAGCAGGAGGCCTGGTACACGCTGTTAAACAGAGAGGCTAGAATAGTACTTCATGGAGCTGGAGTTGTGCTCTGGCAACAAGAAGCTCCCTCAAGGCGGGCATACAACGCCCAGGGCTGTCAGGTGCCGTCAGGGCAGTCCAGCTGGCTGACAATCCTCTGTTCAAGCATCAGGACTTGCAGAAAGGAGCTAATGACTGTTCATTTGAGGGAATCAAATCTACTCAGCTCCCCAGTATCTTGTAAAAGAGGAGCTTACAAATGTTTAACAAGGATCTGCTCTTAGTGGAACGCCCGTGGGGAGACTTGGGCACCTAATCCGCTCATGCCTGCAACAGAAGCCTGAGCGTGGCTTCTGAGGTGGATGCAAGTGGACAGCAGGTGGCAGAGACAGGCTGAGAAATCAGTGCTGCCACCTTTTGCATTTATTTCAAAAGGGTGTGACAGAGATCCATGGGGCCAGGGGGTAGAGTCCTGTCTTCTTGGACTGTGCCTATGAGTTCACTGTCATTGATGAGGACACTGCAGTCCTGACTGTAAGATTCTCTCTCGGAGGGAAGATGGAGACTGATGAGATTCGGAAAGTAAACAGATCTCACAGCCCGAGGAAGCTCTTGAAATCGACAAGATTCTCAGGGCCCCTTTCCACGGTTATATAAGCAGTGCGGACTGCTCGGGAGGAGAGAGGGTTCATTCAGCCTGTCTAGCTGCCTGCCTATCAGTCAGGGAGCACCAGGGATGGAGCTTTCATGAGCTGATACCCACGCTAGAGTAGGCTTTTGGATTCTGCAGCTGCCTTCGAGTCAGCCACATTAGATTTTCGTGGAATTGCTACTTTGGCCTGTCCCCAGTAACTTATCTCAGGTAAACAGACATTTTCTTTTCACAAAAACAAAACAAAAAAACCTGCTGTGTCTCTCTAAGCAGAGACAGAGGGACAAGACTGAAAAAGAGAAGGAAACAGACACATACATTCTGACTTCAGCTGGGCCCTGTGCTAGAGTCCCATGGATCAAACCATACGGCTCATCTACCTACACAGAGCAAGTAGCTCCCCACCTGTGACTAATAAGTGCTCTCCTTCAAGGGCAGCACGGCTACTTACTGGGTATTTTTCCAGTGGCTCCATAAGGAGGGCATCACCAAAGATTAATCGGCAATACTCGGCCATCTTGGCTTGCTGCTTTGGGCTAAGAGCAAGAAGAAAAGAGTTATGGGGATTTTTTTTCATAGAAGTTACTTTGCATTGTGAACACAGAAGGAGGTCAGCCAGGATGAATTTCCGCCATTCTAAATGCTATCCTGAATGTCACACGCATGCCCGCACACATGCACACACACGTATCACACACGAGCAGCATGCAGGCTGGTTTGTGGGGTTATTTTTAGCAACCCAGATGAGGGCACAGCACACCCTTTCCCCGTCTCTGGAGTCAAGAGATTCCAGAGTTAGAATCTTTGTTCCTTTTGTTGGATTCCCTTGGTTTCATGTCAACTGTAAGGCACCTAGGAGAGGAATGTTTTCGTGATTCCCTGTGAATTCTTGGAAAAAAGGCATCAGCACAACAGAAGGTAGAAAAGGAGTATCTATGAGGAGGACAGAGGGGAAGGAAGAGTGAGAAAAAGGCGAGGATTTGGAGAGCGAGAACTGCACATGCAGAAGAAAACCAAGCAGATGTGGCTTTGTGTGTGTATGTGGGGGCAGCTGGAGGAAGGACAAAGCAGCCTTGGCAAAAGCTATCTGCAAGTCTTCTTTTTTCCTGAGTTTTTGAGAAATGGCCTCACTGTGCAGTCTGGGCTGGCATGATGTTTGAGATCCTCCTGCCTCAATGCCCTGGGTGCTGAGAAGACAGGCAGATTTGCCTGGGCCCAGATTTGGATGTCAACAACCCTTCTGCAGAGTGGAGTAGAGGGAGGAGGCAGCCCATGCTGGCTGCTGGGAGGAACCTGTTCTGACCTGGGCTGGAGACCAGGCTTTGCCAAGTTGAGCTTCTCGCTCTGAACTGTTCTGAATCTGTAGCAGGAGAAGAATTTTAACTTCTCCTGCAACCGAACGAAGGATTCTGAGAAGGTGCAATGAAGCAATGGGTACAAACACCTTAGAAGAACTGCAAGAGCAAGATGCATATAGAAGCATCCCACGGCTGGGATGCCCTGTCTGTGGCTAGCCTAGACAGCCTGTGCCTCCAGCCCTGGTAATGATGCTGCAAGAGGGAACATCCATATCCTTGCAGCACTCCTGTTACCCTTGACCTTTTCAGATGCAATTAAAACACAGTTTTCTCATCCTGTGCAATGATAAACATCATTATGTGGTACCCAGTACTGCTGGTTTGGGGTTTACGGGCTTTGATTGTGATCTACAGACTGTGGGTCTTGACTTCCCCTGGTTATCTTGCAATGACACTCCATTCTACTTAAAAAACATACTAAAGAGAGGACTAGTAACTGTGATGAAAATGATGGTGCTTTACCGTAAATCATAAAGATTATGAGATATAATTCGTATTTTCATTCCTTCCCTGAAGGGTAAGCTAGAATACACTGTGCTTTCTGGGAAGGGGGTACTTAGACTGGCACTCTACTGTGGTGCAGAAGGAAAGCGCTCATTAGAACTGTTTCTAACAAAAACGAGGCAGGGCTCCATGGTCAGGTGAGTTTTGGGGTTCATATGTCAACTCTCAAAGTTATTATCTTCCTGGAACTGCAGGGAGAGTTAAACAAAAGATTCCAAGAACTTGCAAAGCCACACATGACAAGTTTACATCTTTCTTTTGAGACAAGGTCTTCTTATGTAACTGAAGTTGGCTTCAAACTGTGTACCCCAATCTGGCTTCAAACGTGTGATCCCCCTGCCTCAGCTGGAATCATGTCCATAGCAAAGCCGGACACTTCTTCACTGTTCCTGTCTTGCTCAAATAGGATTTTACTGGTCTATGGAACCCTAGGGATAGAGGATGATAGCTCTCAGAAGTGTGAGAAAGGACTGGCCATTGGCTAAGCCCTGAAACATACTGGAGGTGGTGGTTTAAGGACAACCCACTAGTTATATGGATGGGACCTTTTGAACAGGCAGAGAAGTGGTTGATGAGGTAGATGATTTTTGCCCCGTGGTAATTTACACAAGACGTCGGCGAGGTCCATGTGTTCTCTGGCTGCAGCAGAGAGAGGGCACCTGTTCTAGGCTGCACTGAAGAACCTGGGAACAATGCAGCGAACCTGCATTTTGGGCAAGGCTGTGGGGAGGTTCTGATGTGAGTAGCTCATGAGCCACACATGTCATTCAAATCACGTGGAGTGTCATTAAAATGACGCTTCACACTTAGAATCTTGTATAGGGCCAATATCCAGATCTAATTTCTAAGAAGTTCCCAGGGAACATATGCTGCTACCTTGGGGACTGCATTGGGAAAGAAGCCTGTGTGGAGATAGGGGCAGGGGCGGGGGCGGGGGTGGGATGGGGTGGGGAGAAGATGTAGGTATCCAAGAAGAAAGTGAAGTGTGCTATTAAACAGTCAAGCCATTTGTGTTCTCAATAAATACAAATGCCTTCCTGTTAGAGCAGAGAGCAAACTGAACACACACACATACGCATGCACACACACACACACATGCACACACACACATCAGTGGAAAACAAGGAGAGCTTAATTGCAGGTCATACCCACGGAAATAAATGGCATTAACTACAATTAGCAAAGAAATTCTGTTGCTTTTAGAGAATCAACATCTACCACCATGGTAATAAAATGAAAGAGAAAAATTCACACACATATTATGAGCTTCATGTCATGGCACATATTTCTAAACACATTAAAATATCTACATAGCATCTTCCAAAGAAGCCAGTCTTCTGACAAAAAACATGCCCCATGGCATGTGGTAAAATCCTTCAAAATAAACTAAATCCAATGTCCTTTTCAGACCTTGTTAAAATCTCAGTTTGTGGTGAAGCCAAGCTTGGAAGACACTTTGATCAAATTCAATATAAGATTCTTTGTTTGAAA
>JAQHUG010000009.1:2625025-2636705 GCA_028555095.1 Dicrostonyx torquatus | reverse complement strand
GGTGTTCCACCACCAGACACAGGTGAAGAGTGCATGGGTGTTCCACCACCAGGCACAGGCAGAGGGAACTGGACTTGTAAGGCAATAAAATTAACAAGATTTCTAGCAGGAGGAGTTGCTGAAAGAAGGCTTTAAAAATTGCCAGCACTCGGGAGATAGGCAGAGCCAGGCAGATCTCTGTAAGTTCAAGGCCAGCCTGGTCTAAAAAAAAGACAAAACAAACAAAGGATGGCCCACTGCATTCCAAGTCAGTAATGGACCATCAGTGCAAAGACAAAAGACAATGTACTCTACCGCACTGTAAGTCCTTAAAATCGTCCTCTGGCATGAAGATAGACCCTGCAAGCCCAGAGGATAGCTCAGTGCTCCTAAGATTTAAATCAATAGTTCTTCCTTGGCAGATGAACGCTTGCCACTTACTGCACACCACAATTGAAAGGCACCACCGATGAGAGCAAAGCCTCCCTCGTTAGGGAAGACTGCCCACTGAAAGCTCCAGATACTTACGAATCCACGTGGTTCTCAAAGGACAGGAGGATGGGGAACGGCGAAGTCTTGAACGCACACTCTGCGATGGCTTCTATGACTTCCTAAGAGAAGAACACACATATATATTCAACACTGCACAATGGGTGTGCATTTTTTCTTGGAGTTAAATCCATTAGCACGGTGGGGAGGGGATGTTTGTTTTAGTCTGTGTGTGTGTCTGGTCTTTTTCCATTGCTATTTGTTTATAGCAGTTCTGGGGTTAAGACCAGGCCCTCATTAATTCTAGGCAAGTGCTCTACTACTGACCCACATGCCCAGCTCAAATAGCTGTCTTTAAAAAAAAAAAAGTCGAATTATATCAAATAGCTTAGAATGTCTGGAATGGGCTGTGTAGTTCTGGAATTTGGTTACGTATGGTTAAAAAAGAAAGAAGTGTGGGCTTTGGTGGAGGGACAGGTGGGGAAAGTATTTCTATTTGCTGATTGTAGCTTTCACTTTTTTTGTAATGAAACTGTTATCTAGTCATGTCAGGAAAAATTTTTCAATACGATAAGGCAAAAATTTTTACCCATAAATTTACTTTCTGAACCAAACTGCTAGTAGCACTTAGTTATATTTGCTTCTCGTATATCTTTTCATGTATTTGTGTGACTTTGTTTTAATAATAGTTATATAATCTATATTTTTATAAATATTGTTATTAAGAGATAAATAAAAGGTTAGGAGTGTAGCCTGCTGGCAGGGTATCTGCCTGGAGTTGGCAAGATCCTGGTTTTGATAGCCTCTGTCAAAACCAAACAAACAGCAAACAAAATGGAGACAGACCTTGCGTTCATGACAATAGTGTGATGTGGGAGTGTTCTCCTGTATTTTGTATTACTCTTATTGGTTGACTAAAGAGCTGCCTGGCTTATAGATAGGTCAGCCCTTGTTCTCCTGTATTTTGTATTACTCTTATTGGTTGACTAAAGAGCTGCCTGGCTTATAGATAGGTCAGCCCTTAGGTGGGCGGAGTAGACAGAACGGAAGTTCTGGGAGGAGAAGAAAGGGAGTGGGGCAGTCGCCATGAGGCCCCCGCCGCAGTTGGAAGTACCTTAGAACTGTCCAGTAAGTCATCCACCTCGTGGTGAAATACAGACTTTTATAATGGGTTAGTTTATGAGGTGAGGGCTAGCCGGGAAAAGGCTAGTGATAATAAGCCAGGCAGAGTTTAAATGAATACTGTCCTCATGTGGTTATTTCGGGTGCAGGCAACCAGTGGCTGAGCGGGCCAGCAGCTGGGGGCTTGGGAACCAGGCGGCTGGGGAACACAACACACACCTCTCCTCTATTTACAACAATAGTGTCTAAAGCATCCCAAGTTGCATAAACACCAACAGAGTCTACCTCATTCTTTCGTCCTTCCTAACTACATACAGCCCTGCTAGCAGTTGCCTGCTTTCCCCAAGCCCTACCTTACGCTCACACTCTCAGCAATCAGCTCTATAACCTGCATCCTTATGTCTTCTTAGATCTGCTGTCCCAAACATTTCAAATACATGCAACAGTGGAATAAATGGCTTGGGGGGTTGGGCACTTTTCAGATGGTATGTTTTCAAAGGTCATGTGTGTTCTAACATGTAGCAGTACTTCACTTTTCCTTTTATACTTGTTTTAAATGTTTATGTCAGGACTGGAGTTGGAGTCCAGTGATTGGGTACTTGGCACCCTAGGTTCTCCATCCAACAATGAAAATAGATTATATGTCATAAGCTTCAATAACTCTACACACAATTCTAGAAAGATGAAAGTACCATGATTTACTTAACTAGTCATCAGTTGTTGGATGGGCACATTCTTCTTGGAATAGACTCTTGAAAGAAGAAAACCTGAGTTGAATAATAGGGTCTCACTGATAGTCTCTCACAGGTTTCCACATTATTTTTCATTATAAACTGTCTACAGTAATGAACAAAGGATCAGATTGCAAAGCACATTCACCACTGGGCATTTGAACACTATTTTTCCAAAGTGCTTTTTTCACTTAACTGGTATTGATGTACAATCTCATTTGCTTATTTATTTATAAGATTAATTTTTAATTTTATGTGTGTGAAAATTTTTGTCTGCACGTATGCCTGCATACCATGTGCATGCAGTGCCCATAGAGGACAGAAGAGGGCAGCAGACCTCCTGGAACTGAGTTACAGACCCTTGTACTCTGTCATGTGGGTTCTGGGAATCAAACCCACGTCCCCTGGAGGAACAATCAATGCTTTTCACCACTAAGCCATCTCCCTAGCCCCTTCTTTATTAAGAGTTCCACCATCCATACTATTCAAACGTCACACTCCCATGCACTGTGTTTATTTACATTGACTCTTTGCACCTTCTCCTGCCCAGTTGTAGCTTCTGCTCTCATTCTGCACACTGAAACCTTTCCCACGAACTCCTCTACCTTTCCTGTGTGGTGCAAAGCTTTCTTTATAATTACGCCATTAAGCTACTTCCCTTGCCCCGGAGTATAAACGAGGCATTGTAATTCTGGGCTGCATTTGCATATATCTTCTAAGAATGATGTGCTTGCACAGAGCAAGAACCACGCTTACTGTTTCTTGGAAGTGAACTCACAGATTGCTTTTCATACATAATCAATTTAACTTTTTATCACAGCCGAGTCCATCAAAATAAGTGCACTATAAAAAGCAAGTGATGTCAGGAGGTAACATTTTTTATTTCATGCATTTGCACACAGGTTGTGGATGCAAAGAGGCTCCCAACCAAGTCAGGCTGGTGCTGGCTATCACGCAGGCATGGACTTCTGGCACCTTCTTAGTGGGCATGGGCCAAGCAGACAGGACACTGAAACTTCCTCACCAATCTTCCAGGGGATTTAATTCTACTCTCAGCCCTCAGTCTGGGTGAATAAGAATCCCTTATAGATTCTTATTCCAAACACTACAACCTCTATCTTTGTAGAACCAAAATGCAAGTTTGGCTTTCTGCATTCTAGTTACAATGCCAGTGGCCCACATCTGCAGGGTTCTCCCTGCATGCTGGGCAGGGTCATGACCTGCATTTCTATTTACAGTGAACTCAGGAGGAGTGTACTTCTACCACCTGTTTGCTGATAAGGAATGAGGCTTGAACTTGATGGGAAGATTTTTTTTCAAGATCTTGCGGCCAGCAGAGCCAGAGCTGGTCCTGGAGCCCATCATTGGCCCAACAGTCAGCTGGTGAGCATCACCCTAACATCTGTATTCTCTTTCTCATCCATCTTCCTCTCTCCTCTCTCTGCCCAGTTCTCCTCCAACTCTACAATACTTTTATCTACTGCTAAAAACACTCTTTCAAATGTTCATCTCAAACAAGGCTTTATTGAATTTTGCCTAATATTTTAAGTTGGTCACAACTGAAAACTCTCTAAGTCGTCTTAGGGGACTTTTGTTCTTTTCTTAATGTTTCCAAATATTTTGTAAGGGTCAGAAAACTAACAATGGTTTTTAAGCTTCCTTATTTCATGCATGCTACATTAGTGGCATGGGTGTTAAAGTCCTTTTCTGTACCATTGCTGCCTATTCCTCCAAGACTTACAAAACTGCATTCGGTAACCCATTTTCTTAGGGTTTCCACTGCTGTGAAGAGACACCATGATCATAGCAACTCCTACAAAACATTTACTTATGGTGATTCGCTTACAGTTCAGATGTTCAGTCCATTATCATCATGGCAGGACATGGCAGTGTGCAGACAGACGTGGTGCTGGAGAGGGAGCTGCTACAGGTTGATATGCAGGTAACAAGAAGTAAACTGTCTCACTGGGTGTGGCGTGAGCATAGGTGAGAGCTCAGAGCCCAACTCCACAGTGACACAGTTCCTCCAACAAGACCACACCTACTCCAACAAAGCCACAGGGTCCCAATAGTGCCACTCCTTTTGGGGGCCATTTTCTTTGAAACCACCACACCTACTGAACACACAGATCAATGACTAACTTCCAGTGGGAGAGCTTCCCTTGAACACCTTTGCCCTTGACAGACAGGAGCAGTGGGAATTTCGATAGGTGGACATTTGTGGAGCCATATAAAATTATATCCTAAATTATTTTCAAAAAATTATTTCCCTTATTTTTAGAAGGGCTTGGGTTGACCATTTCATCCACTTCCATCACGTGCTTTTCTCCATTCTGTTCCATATCATGGCTGGATAAATGTAGCTACCTGAGGGGAGAGAAGTCCTGGGACTGAGTGGGAAGTGTGGTGGCCGTCCTATGTAGAGGGCAGAGGCCGAGTGTGAATGGGGAGAGGGAGACAAAAAGGTGAATTTGGAGGACAGCCATCAGGAAGACCAGGACAGATGGTGTAAAAACAGGAACAAAGCTGTGGGGGAGAAGGAGTCGAGCCAGGCCACAACTCCAAGGCTGGCAGAAAGAGGCTGACTTACAGCGTCCTTCCTCTCCCTAGAATGTAACATGTTGTTTTTGTCTACAATAAGCAAGTATCATATATCAACAGAAACCCTTGCTGTGTGAGCTCCATCATGTGGCAGCGCTCAGGACCACATAAACTCAGGGCAGATAAATGCTGTGACACCCAAGTGACAAGCTCTACATGTGTGCTGCTGCGGTGTGCACTGAATTGTCAGGTGCAGTCTAGTCACACTGGGGAAGTCAGTTCCAAAGGCACAGGAGCTGGAGATTGAAACACACAAAGACACACATACAGAAAGACAGACAGACAGACAGACAGAGACACGGACCTCTAGTCACTGGTAAGAAGCCCTTTATTCAGTAGCACCATGGAGGCTTATATACCCAACAGTCAGGGGGGCCAACAGGTGAAAACCTTATCCTCTGATCCTCAAGGCAAGGCAACACGTGCTGGTGAAGCACAGCTTTCAGTAACTCAAATCAGAAGGAAAGATCTCTAGCAGGGAAGAGCAGCTGGAGGCCAGGACTCCGAATGGTCCCAACGAAAAGGAGGCTACCCTTTGATTCATCTAGGATGACAAAACTCCAGACCTTTATTGATCATCTCTGTGTCAAGTTTAATTCAATGCGCTGTGGGGAGATGGGCTCACAGAATGAAGGACCCTGCCTTTGCGGGGATTAAGTAAACAAGAGACGCAGTGAGGAAGTCAAGCAGATTTTCCAAGGTGACTGGACACCCCATGGAAATTTAAAACTACAGAGTGGCGGGATTGAGAGAATTTCATTCTGAATGGCGTGGGGTCACCCCTAGTAGTAGTGTGAAATAGAGATGCCCTAGAAGTCATTACTGGAGTGACAGTTGAGAGCACTTCAAAGAAGTAAGCCAAGAACTTCAGTACAACCTGTGTGGTGATACAGCCTGCCTGGTAGGGTCAGGGAACAGCAAGGAGGCTCATAAAGTCCTTGTTATAATGCGAGTTGAGTGAGTGGCACAGTTAAGTGGCAAGGGTCAGTTTGAGGAGGAGACAATGGAGAGCGGAAGGCCCCATCCCTTGTTGCTAATGTCACCATTGTGAAGTTGTCTTACTCATGGGCTCTGGGAATGCAGACTACAGCTGTGCAGAGCAGGGACTGGATTTGTATGAGGAAAGAAGGGTCTCTAAGCGCCAGACTTAGGAGCCATTCACATAGGTCCTGCACTGCACTTGAGGGGCTCTTAGTGAAGAGCCTGAATCTGAAATCCTCAGCACCTTCCTCACCTGGTTCCTGGAGAAAAAAACAATTCTGCTATTGAATTTTTCTACAATTCAGACTAGCATTTTCACTACCCGCCCCAGCCCCCACATCCATGTCTTCCCAAATTGCATAAGCAAGAGCGGGGGTAGGGGTCTGAAGGGTATACCTGGGCCCTCTCTGGACACCCTGGTTACCTTATCCACCAGCAGGCCAAGGGATATAGTCCTCTGGGCTGGCTGATACCCTTAAGCCTCTAAAGCTGACAATATTTGGACATGGTCGAGAAGCTGGCTGCAGGAGTTCAGGCAGGGACACTCAGTAAGCAGAGACCAGGAGCTCACACTGTGAGTGAAGAACCACTCATAGGTCAAGTGCACAGGAAGAGTCAGTCACTCCACGTGAACCCGGCAGCTAAGGCTGGGAAGCCCAGGCTCTGATCAAAAGAAATAAGTCATAGAATGGGCTAGATATTTATTCTGTTCCCAGGATCTCAAAACATTTTGTAGATTAAACATTAAGAAAACAGTATTGCAACTCATAAGGGACTCTAAGGGGTAGAAGTGAGGCATAGACAGGGTGGTGGGTGAATCTTCCAACAGCTCAAGGGTAGTACCAGGTCATCCCACTCCACCCAAGGCTAGGACCCTCTCCACCATCACCACTTGGAGGAAGCTCTCACATGGTGGCTATTCCCAGGCTCTTCTCTCTGGCTTTAAGCCCCACCTTTTGTTTCAGGGCCCAATTACGTGACACTGGAACTAAACAGGGGCTAACTTATGGGGTGAGCAGCCACGTGTCTGGAATGCTACATTCTAGAAACACAAGCAGAGGCAGGAGCTGTGGTTCAAGATCAGTTTAGGCTGCACAGATCCTGTATTTAAAACAACAACAACATATTCCACAGAGAGAGCATCCCACACACATTGGTAATGACATGATGACACAGAACACTTGTTAGTGCCCAGCACAGTAGACCAGAAAATTCATTTCTCTGAGTAGAATTTGGCCTGGCCTGAAAACCCTGTCTCTTCTTTGATATTCCACATGTTTTATTTAGTCGTATCCAAAGTGCCCAGGGTTAAAATGAATTCCCCTACATTTCAATCTTTTTTTTTTTAAATCCCACTTTCCCCAAGATAGCTGAACCCCTCTCTATCTTTCCTCGAGTCTTCCATGGCACAGGAAAGACTAAGAAAATGTGGTTCACTGTCTTTTTGACCCAAGGCTTTGCTTCCATTTCCAGTGATACTGATGTTTCACTAACTCCATATGTAACATTCACCTCTCATTTTCATGACCTTGCCCTCATGATCTCAGTGACCCACACCCTGGTGCTGCATACTTTTGTCTTATTAGGGCAAGAGCTTATGCTTGAGCTACTTCTGACCAGAAACATAGGTAACCCAGTTCACAGAGCCATGAGACACAGGTAACCCAGGTCCCAGGGACATGCCTAGAGACACAGGTAACCCAGGTCCCAGGGACATGCATTGTCTAGAGATACAGGTAACCCAGATGTCTAGGAACACAGGTAACTCAGTTCCCAGGGCCTTACCTAGAAACACTGGGAACCCAGGTCACACACCTCGCCTAGAAATACAACTCTTACTTTCCAGTTCCTCTTGCCTGATTTTCCACTGAAGTGGTGAGAACCCCATGTCAGCACAGACAACATGACTTACAAAGACACAATCATAGGGTTATTTCTGCTTCCAACAACAGCCAGCCTACCACAGGGCAACCCAGCTTTTTTTCAAAACCTATTCCAAATCACCCAATCAAAATCTGTACTGTCAGCTTTCCATAACAAATATTCATGAAGACACTGTGGTTTCTCATGACATAAACCTGCTCCATTCATGAACAAAAAAAGAAAAAATACACTTATTAGCCAGGCGGTGGTGGTGCACGCCTTTAATCCCAGCACTTGGGAGGCAGAGGAAGGTGGATCTCTGAGTTCGAGGCCAGCCTGGTCTACAAGAGCTAGTTCCAGGACAGGCCCCAAAGCTACAGACCCTCTCTCAAAAGACCATAAATAAATAAATAGTTAGATAAATAAATAAATACACTTATTACTAGTCACTCACTGTCGGAGGTTTCTGGCTAACAGACACCCAGCTTTAATCCTAGCATCACAGATTAGGAGATTTACACGCTGCTCATTTTGCCTCTAAAACTCTGAAATCCCAAATGCTTCGAAACCAGAAGATTTATCACAAGTACTGTGTACAAAAAGTTTGGATTTGGGGATATTTTGGATATTTATTTGATATTTCCTTTCCTAAGTCAGTAACTTTATAATTTGGTTAGTAGGATAAACTGCTGCGTTTTGGTTTCTGAATTCAAACACAGAGATCATTCTCAGCCTGTGAACTTCATTGGAAAACCCAGACATTATCTGAGAAAGCTTTAACCCCTCCCGCATAGGGCCAGGTCTCCAGGCTGCCTTTTAGAAACTTGGTTCACTCTACCTTGAAGGATATTTCTGTTGTCATGGTGAATCCATGGGTGATGACAGGTTCTTCCTCTGCAGTCCTTCCCTTCCAGCAGTCCAGCTCCACGCAACGGCATCCAGAGAGAAGCACCTGGCGATACATCTCTACAGAGGAATTCCCAGCCAACTGGCCAGCTGCAAAACAAACCCCAGAATCCTTTAGTCAAGGAAAGTATGGGATGTGAGCTTCATTAAAAGCTCTTTTGGCAAACAAAGCACACTGGAGCCTCTCAGGTGACATCAGGGCTCCCTAGAGGTGGGTTGGGAGGAGAAGAGAGGACAGGAGAGGACAAAGAGGAGAGGGAAAAGTGTTGTAATAGTAACAATGGCACATACTGATTATCTGCTTGCTGGGAGCCAACGACAGACTTTTGCAACCAACAGTTAATCTTGAAAAACAAAACAAAACAAAACACCAACTGTCTGGTATAACTATTTTATAAGAAACAGAATCCACTCCAGATAATGAAAGGGGCACAGGACAGTTGAGTTTCCCAAGTTTCCCTGGGGACTATGTAGATACACACAGTTTTGTTCATGGAAGATATTTAGTAAGTGTAGATGGTAGCACTCCCTAAATTGGTGTACAGTTTTAGTTCATATTAAATCCAACAAAAATTAGGCTGAGAAATTGATATTCAGACCCAAACATCACATGGCAATATTGGTAGTGGTGGTAGGGCTTAATTAGCCAATGTAATCTTGAAAAATATAAACAAAGTTCGAAAAATCACACTTTCTAAGTTTAGAACTTACTACCAACTTATAGTAAACAAGACAGCACAACAACATTATAGGGAGAGTACACAGGTAAATACAAAAGAAATGAAAGCTTAGAAATAAATCTTTAGTTTATCATTCACGGACTTTCAACACTGTAGCCAGTAAAACTCAGTACAGAAAAATCAGTATGTTCAGTGAATTGACCTGGGGCAATAGGACACACGCCAAAACAAACAAACAAACAAACAAACTGGATCCCTAATTCACACCACACAGAATAAATTAACGCAAAATTGATCAAGTCCTCAATGTGAGAGCTAAAAATACGAAGGATGTAGAAGAAACACAGGAAGCACCAACGACTGTGTTGTGTGTAACCAACACCAACAGCGCAAGCAACAGAAAGAATACTAGGGAAACTTGATAAAACTGGTATTTGTGAGCAGAGAGAGAAGCTGCTGCATAGCTGGTTGGGAGTGAGCAGTCTCCACCAGCATCCTCCTAACTAGTTTATTGAATACGACCTTCCATGTCCTTGTTAAACACAATGATTCTGAGGGAAGAAGAAGTATTGTAGTTGTATTAGGTCGGCACAATAAATAACCAAGCCAGCTCAATAAGAATGGGTATTTTTAATGAAATATAAAGAGGGGAGACTCATGCTACAAGGGTGGGAGGTTTGAAGTCCTATCCGTCCGGTGGACACCGCACGGAGAGAGAGCACACCTGTGTTCCCTTGATTTTTCTACCTGGGGTACAAGTGGCCACAACCAACTTGATGTGATTGGTTAATAGCTTTTCCCCATCAAAGTATGACAACAAATCCCCTCTGGATTTGAAATACCATGTGGAAGAAGGAGAAAACGTCACAACTGCCCCTCGGCACTTTAAAACACACATTAAATAATAACTACAGGTCAGACAAAAGGAGGAAGGAGGGGTAGCAGTCTCTGTGAAGGCACTTTCCTCCTAGTAAAATGTGGCTATTTGTATAGGTGTACTTTTTGTTTTTTCTTTCTTTAGTTTTTTTTTTTTTGTCTTTTTTAGTATGTGATTCCCCCCCCCCACTTTGTTTTGGTCAAAAGAATGACTTATTAGTCATATATCTGACCCTGGGTGGAGATAAAACTTTCTGAATCGCCCAAACTATCATAGGATTACTATGTGGCCAGAGGCTTTCCAGAAGAAAGACATACCTAGTCTCTCCCTTCAGAATGAACCCAAGTGGCCATGTCAATCACCTGGACAGAAAACACCCCCAAGGCAAGCTGTCTCTTTCAGAGATTTTGGAAAGTAATACAAAATGTACCTAAAAATGAAGATTGGAACCTGGGTCAGTCTGACTAACTACTGCCTTCCCTGCAGAATAATGCTTCCTTCTGCCTTCTCTTCTTCACCTTGTAATAAACTCCACCTATCTTCTATATTGTTTTCTGAGTGTCTTTCTTGTCTGAATTCTTTTGACAAAGGTCACCTGGTTTGGGGAACTGAGGGGAATTGGTGAGATCACACTGTGCTCTAGTCTTTGCTTAATGCATACTGTATAAAACATTGGCTTCAGGCTGTCCCATTCTGAAAGACTCCAATTACAAACAGCCTTTGGCTCCAGTTTGAGTACAGATGCAGAGGAAGAATGTCTCTGTATCTTGACTGGCATGTGGCTACCACCATGCATCCAAATTCATGAAGCAGAGCATGATATACAGGTTATTCTTGACTGTGAAAAGGGTGCTGCTGCCCTATGAATCTATTACTATGAATTGGGACCCATAAGCAGATGTGTGTATCAAATCTATACGAGTAAAACCAGATACCAGGATCAATTGAACACACAAGACTGAGAAAAGAATACAAGGCTTGGGCCTCAACAAAAAGAGGACACCTAACACCATGATGACAGTAACCCTTGTTGTGGAACAATCTTTTTGAACACTGTGAAGATGTGTTCCTCTTGCTGGTTTAATAAAGAGCTCAGTGACCAATACCTAGTCAGGAAGAGGTTAGGTGGTACTTGCAGGGCAGGGAGAGAGCACTGGGATGAAGAAGGGCAAAATCTCCAGTCAGATGCAGAGGAATCAGGACACATACAAGATGAGGTAACCAGTCATGAGTCACATGGCAGCACAAAAATAAAATGGATTAATTTAAGCTATAAGAACTAGATAGAAACATGTCTAATCTATCAGTCAAGCTTTTATAATTACTAAGTCACTGTGTGGCTATTTGGGAGCTAGCTGGTGGGACAGAATATTTTGCCTATAGACCCTGCTGACCTGACTTGGTGTATACTCCAGGAACAGACTGGCAGAGAACACTCAACTATCTCAGGG
>JAQHUG010000009.1:2610996-2622967 GCA_028555095.1 Dicrostonyx torquatus | reverse complement strand
TCTCTAGTCCTGGTAGCCACTAAGTACTTGATAGAATTGTTTTTAAAAGATTAATAATAGATACATTTTGGAACAAGTCTTTTATCAAACATACACATTGAAGTTTCTTTGATCAATAAATCACAAACTTATATGTTTTATTTATTTATTTACTTATTTTTAGTTATTTCGAGTCACAGTCTCACCCTGTAGTCTAGGCTAGCCTCAAATTAAAATCCCTCCTGCCTCTCCCTCCTTAGCAGTGGGCGTGCAGACATGTTTTCTCTCCTTTGCTCTTTTGGATCTTCTTTTTATAGCCAACTGAAAGATGACTTGTGAATAAAAACTGCCAAAATGACTTTGAAATGGACAACATCTGCCCTGTGGAGACACACAGGGGAAAGGAAATGGGATTAGGCCAACTGGCTTAATTTTATTTTATATGCGGCACAATACCCGACCATCAGCATAACAAAAGACGGTGCTCAGTGCTATACAGCTCTAGCAAAGGCGCTGAAAGGCTGGTTAAGTACATTTGCATAATCACTTTTATTTCCCAGAAAAAATTAGGGCATTTAAACACACAAATGTCTTTTTGCAAAGACAAAAAAACAAATGCTGACAGAAGAACCTGGAAAACTCCTGATGCTGGATAATCAATTTGCCATTTATGATTGCCTCAAAGTTTATTGTCACTGCAAAACTGTCCCAGGACGGCTACATAAAGGAGAAGGGTGGGAGGAGTGAAAATTAACACAGTTGTTCTTCCTAAACTTCTGAACTACGGGGAGCAAAGAACCGAAATAATGGTAAGATTCGTTCATCCAAAGGTTTGTTCCTCCACAAAACAGCATTGGTATAAAAGAACAGAGCAGGTCAGTACATGTACTGCTATTGTGATGGCTAGGGTTAAATGCCAACTTTATAGACTCTAGACTCAGCTGGGGGATGGACCCGAGGGCAGGACTGTGGGGGATT
Source organism: Dicrostonyx torquatus (assembly GCA_028555095.1). NCBI lineage: Eukaryota > Metazoa > Chordata > Mammalia > Rodentia > Cricetidae > Dicrostonyx > Dicrostonyx torquatus. The sequence continues at coordinate 2,622,010 of JAQHUG010000009.1, read as the reverse complement.
ATCTTCATTCTGTTAACTGAGGTGAGAAGACTCACCCTACTGTCCTACTGTGCATAGCATCTGTGATGGCCATTTTTCTTGTCAACCTGACTACATCTGAAATTAATTAAAACCCCAAAGTGGCTGGGCACACCTGTGAGAGAGATTTCTTTCTTTCTTTCTTTCTTTCTTTCTTTCTTTCTTTCTTTCTTTCTTTCTTAATTGAATCCTTTGGAGTGGGAAGATTCACTTCTAATCTGGATCTTTGAGGCAGAAGACACATCTTTAATCCAGATCTTTTGAGGTAGGAAGACCCACTCCTAATCTGAGTCACACCTTTTGCTGGACGCCTATATAAGGACATGGAAGAGGGAAGCACTCTCTCTTTGCCTGCGACCCTCTGCTCTTTTTAGAGTCCATTCCTTCATTGGCATTAGAGCCTACTTCTTTGGGATTCTGGTGTATACTAATGATTAGCTGACATATCCAGACACGTGAACTGAACAACTACTGGATTCTTGGACCTTCTGTCATAGGCAGTCATTGGGTTGGCTGGACTACAGACTGCAAGTCATACATATATAAAATTTTTAGACATATTCATATATATATATGTATTTGTGTACATATTCACACACACACACACACACACACACATATATATATATGAATGCTTAGACAGTCTCCCATAGACACGCCCACAGGTTGAGCTGCTCTAGAAGTCTTCCATAGACACACATATGTACACACACACATACACATACATTTTCCAGCTATAAATTCTGTTAATTTAGAGAATCCTGACTAATACAGCATCATCTCCAGGCTGAGATCCTTGGATAAAGGGAGCTGAGCAGCACTCTGAACTCATCCCTCTTGTCTTGATTGTAGTTGCCATGGGACCAACTGCTTCAAGTTTCTGTCACCCAATTTCCCTACCATGATTAACTGTGCCCTTGATCTGGGACTCAGAATAAACCCTTTCTCTTTTAAGCTGTGTGTGCCAGAACATCTCACCACAGCCACAGGAAACTGAAGATGGTTGTCTGGGGTTGTAGAAGATGTGTCACCACGGCACCAACACCATGACATAGTGTACGACTTCTATCTACGTTGTCAAGACTTTGTCAGGTCTGTCTACTTTTCTGAAGTGTAGCTTTCCCGTTGTCTTCTTTTGATCTCAGTTGGCAAACCTGGGCATGTTTCTGGGGCACTCTGGGCTTGCTCACTCCTTAGTTATAGAAGTTATCTCACCCGTTCCCTTCACCCCAATATGGTTCCCTGCGAGTATTTTCTCTCTTCATCCTCTTCTTCATCTCTTCTTTGAGGGCAGCTGATGAAATTGACAGCTTGCTTGTTCCTACCACTGGGTTCTTGTTGATTTAAACTCTAATAAAGCTTTCTTCTGAGTCCATTTTTAAATTCCATTATTCCTCGAGAACTGACCCTGATAACCCTAGTAACATTCACCACCTTAGATAAAGTACCCCCAACATTTTTGATACAATAAGATGCTGCAGAGAGCTTGATCTTTGCTGACTATACATGCCATGACATGGTAACACGGACCATTATAAAGTGAAAGCGAAAATTATCATGGGCTATTTTAGGTCCATTGGTAGCCAATTACCTTTACTGTGAGTGCGTGCGTGTGTGTGTGTGTGTGTGTGTGTGTGTACGTGTGTATGTGTGTGTGTTAGGGGGACCATACTTGCTGCGGGAGATTAAGCCCTCTTGCTTTCAGCCAATGGCTTCTAAGATACCAGCCCATTGGGGCGTGGTTTTCATTTTTAAAAAAATTTGCAGCAGCTCTCCGGGCTTCCCTTGCTTCCGGCTTTCGTGCTGATTGCTAGACTCGGTTTCCTATTTGCGACCAGACGAATGTGGTTTGGGACATTGATCTGTAAGTTTTATCCCCTCCAATAAAATACCCCTTTTTTAATCAAATTGGTGTAAGATTGTCCTGCGACAATACATACTATGTTGCTCTGATTTCAGTGTTCCTGCCTCTGCTTCCCAAGAGTCCTAGGACTGGTTTCAGTTCCCTTCCCTTTCCTATCAGACCCTATAAGCTATGATTAGTTGATACTAGTATCTCCAGACCTCCAGCCTTCACCAACCCGAATGCAAAGAATATCATGAGATGATATTCGGATCCTTACTGTACCTGCCCCATTAAGAAATTGGTACATGTGCTTAATTAATGCTTTCCTTCATTTTGGTGACAACTACCAAACTTCACATAGCCTCTTCTGTAGTGGAACATATCCAGTTCCTGGATCTCTCTTCCTGGGTCAGATTTACCTGGCTCATGATAAAGTTGTTTTCTTTTCTCTTTCAAAAGCAGAGAAGCTATTTTATGTCGATAGTAACTAAGTAAAACTGAGTTCTCTGTCATAAATGATTCAAAGGACTTTTAGAGACATTTCTGTAAACTGGCTTACAAATGCATTGAACATTCAAAAAGCAGTTAGGAGGAATTGAATGTACTTTACGAAAAGAGTGGGGTTTGTGAGATGAAAATAATCTAAAACATTAAAGACTGTGTTTGCCATCCAGCACCTACAGCCTACAAATGCCCTCCAAAGTAGACCTCTTGCTCCTTCATAAACAATTCTTATAAGAAATAAAGTGTCCCAAAGAAAGCATATATTTTTATTGATTTCATTGAGCTCTACATTTTTCTTTGCTCCCCTCCCTGCCTCTCCCCTACCCTTCAACTTCTTCCATGGTCCCCATGCCCCCAATTTACTCAGGAGATCATGTCTTTTTCTACTTCCACTGTAGATTATATCTATGTAAGTCTCTCTTAGGACCCTCTCTGTTGTATAGGTTCTCTGGGATTGTGATTTGTAGGCTGGTTTTCTTTGCTTTATGTTTAAAAACCACTTGTGATTGAGTAGATATGATAATTGTCTTTATGGGTGTGGGTTACCTCACTCAATATGATGTTTTCTAGCTCCATCCATTCGCCTGCAAATTTCAAGATGCCATTATTTTTCTCTGCTGTTTAGTACTCCATCGTGTAAATGTACCACATTCTTCTTGTCCATTTTTCCATTGAGGGGCATTTAGGTTGTTTGCAGGTTCTGGCTATGACAAATAAAGCTGCTGTGAATATAGTTGAGTGCACATGTCCTTGTGGTACGATTGAGCATCCTTCGGGTATATACCCAAAAGTGGTATTTCTGGGTCATGAGGAAGTTTGTTTCCTAATTTTCTGAGAAATTGCCATACAGATATCCAAAGGGGCTGTACCAGCTTGCACTCCTACCAGCAATGCAGGAATGTTCCCTTTACCCCAAAACCTCTCCAGCATAAGTTGTAATCAGTATTTTTGATCTTGGCCATTCTTACAGATGGATGATGGAATCTCAGAGTTGTTTTGATTTGCATTTCTCTGATGACTAAGGACGTTGAACATTTCTTTAAGTGTCTTTCAGCCATTTTAGATTCTTCTGTTGAGAGTTCTCTGTTTAGGTCTGTACTCCATTTTTTTTTTAAATTGGGTTATTTGTTCTTTTGATGACCAATTTCTTGAGTTCTTTGTATATTTTGGAGCTCAGATCTCTCTCTGATGTGGGGTTAGTGAAGATCTTTTTCCATTCTGTAGGCTGTCGTTTGTCTTGTTACCATGTCCTTTGCTTTACAGAAGCTTCTCAGTTTTAGGAGGTCCCACCTATTAATTGCTTCTCTCAGTGTTTTGCTCCTGGGGTTATATTTAGAAAGTGCTCTCCTGAGCCAATGCGTTCAAGTGTACTTCCCACTTTCTCTTCCATGAAGTTCAGTGTGGCTGGCTTTATGTTGAGGTCTTTGATCCATATGAACTTGAGTTTTGTGCATGGTGATAGATATGGGTCTTTTTTCATTCTTCTACATGTTGCTATCCAGTTATGCCAGCACCATTTGTTAAATATGCTTTGTTTCCATTTTATATTTTTTGTTTCTTTGTCAAAAATGAGGTGTTCATAGTTATGTGGATTAAAATCTGGGTCTTTGATTTGGTTCCATTGGTCCTCTTGTCTATTTTTATGCCAAGAAAGGATATTTTGGGGGAAAATCCATTTCCCCAGCTGTCCCTTGTCTTAGAATTCCTATTATCTTTTTTAGTTGTGTTGTAATTTCCATACTTCTCCCTATCTCCCCCTAAAGTCTTAAATTTACTTTCATCCCTGAGATTCCTTACTTCTCTTTCAAAAACCGCACGCTCCCACTATATTTCCATATGACTGGGGCTACGGACTAAAGCTATGTCCTGCATCACTCGAGCCTCGGCATTTCTAAAGCTACTCGTTGATATCATCTCTGCCTGATCAAGAACCCTCTTTGCAGTTCAGACTGAACTCCAAGCTGCAGGTCCATTCCAGACAGATGGATAATGGTGCCTCGAGTCAGCCTGCAGTCTCTCCTTACCTTCATCATTTGTGGCAACGCTGGTTACAATCACTGGAACCTTGACTCTGATTACTGAAGCACCCAGGGAGAGAAAAGACTAGAAACTGAGAATTAACAGCTTCACTACTAATCCAACCTTCTGAACAACTTCTCACACTTTAAAGTCTGGCAAGTAGCCGTCTACCTTCACGTTTATCAATGTTTTGATGTTTCCCTTCAAAGTGATACGCTTCAGAGTGCATTGCACCTGCCAACTCGGGGTTCTCCTTCCGTGAACACCGTCACCTTCAATACATGGAGATGGGTACTATTTTTGCCAACTTTCAATTCTGCGGGGCCTATGATCTCCCAGCTGCACCTAGGAGAGCAATCCAGGTTACCAAGAATGCACTGAATTCACTGTTGTCCCACTGAAAACACAACACCCTCTTCATTATAGATTCCAGCAATCTTAAAGGGCCTAACTGAGAAAGTATTGAAGGTACAAAGGCAAACCCATTCCCTCTCCTAAGAAAATCAATTTCATCTCTAAGCCTTATTATTGACAGAAGTATCAGCAGCAGGTCTGTATATACATATTCCCAAACATGCTCTCTGTGGGAAGCACTGGTTACTGAAAATACAAACATAAGGCACACCCATAACCTTATCACCTAACAGGGAGTGGAGTATGAATAATAATGGTTCCTGTTTAGCAGGGAGTTTAAACTCTCACCATAATCCTATACTTTCTTTCTACTCCTTCTATTTCCCCTTCCCAAAAGAACATTATATTTAGGTTTCAATAGGCTTAAGGGTCTCAGCCCTGGAAAATTTAAAGTGTCATTTCCCAGCCCTGGAAAATAAATCTAGAATCTTTTCATGCTGTCATGGCAACTCTATGCCAATGGAGGTAGTCAGCGTGGTCTCTGCTGTATGGCTTCATTCTGGCCATACATGATAAGAATAATGGAAAGAATACCGGATGGGGCTGGAGGAGTGATTAGGCGACCTCAAGAAATTTCACTCTTATAAAAAGGAATCCATCAGGGACTTTCACAGAAGCAGGCATGGATAGTGATCATAGAAAGCCCATGCTTAGGGTGCACAATCAACCTGAAATCCTGAGACCCAAAAGACAGGGAGAGTACCTGTGTGCCTGATGACATTCATGAATTCCTGATTGAGCCAAGCTCAGCAGCTGGTGTTTTGCTGCATGAGGTAAGAATTCCTCACTCTTTGGGTCATTTAGATGGCATCCAATCATGTTCAGCCACAGGGACCTTTGCTGTTTGAATTTATCTTCATTTTATAAAGGAATTAATGTAAGAGTGTCATTTAAAGGTAAATTCAACCAGGGCTTATTTATTTCCTAAGTTTATGCCACCACTCAATTTTCTTAGGACTGTATATAATTTAAATTAAACAAAAATGATAAAAGCTTGCACATGCCACAGTCTAGTAAATGGGAGAGAGATAAAAGAAGGGAGCGGGTGACACTCAGCTTGAGGTGAATAGTGGTTTGTTCATAAGGAAACACCTCGGCTTTTTCTACAGCCAAGAAAGTATATAGGAGAAGAGAACAATGATCTAAGATCTGGTGTGGGACAATTGTCTATATTCTGTCAATTATGTTTTAAATATAGGCTGATTGGCCAGTAGCCAGGCAGGAAGTATAGGAGGGACAACCGGACAGGAAATAGAGTTGGGTCAATGAGAACAGGAGAATTCTGGGAAGGAGGAAGCCCATTCCTCCCCAGTCCTGCCCAGACACAGAAAAAGGAAGATGTGACCTGCCCTGCCAAAAAAGGTACCTAGCCATGTGGCTAACATAGATAGGAATAATGGGTTAATATAAGTTAAAAGAGTTAATAAGATGCCTGAGTTAATGGGCCAATCAGTTTATGATTAATGTAGACTTCTGTGTGGTTTCTTTGGGACTTAACAACTGCAGGAACCAGGCAGGACAAGGACTGGGTAAGACAGAAACCTCCATCAACAGAGATCTTCAATGAGATAATTTTATTAATCAGATTATTGGGCCAATTAATTTTAATATTTTTCAACATTAAATCTCAGATCTTGCATTTTGTTCTACGTGAGATAAGGGTATTAATTAGGCAATGATACAGATCATAGCTGCCTTTATATAGAACCATTATCTTTCAGATTTTTGGAGATCAGAAAATTTTATGAGCCAGCTATGTTGCCAGCTGAAATGATTATATAGTGTTCCTCCTGGAGAGAGACTCCCCCCCCCACTCTTTGAGCCACTTGGATAGATTCCTCAGAGAGAGACAGAAACTTAAAACATAATTATTACAGGTACACTGCCAAGACTGTCCAAAATTCTCAACAGTGACTGTTGTCATTAATAACCAGCTCATCTATGTATGCATTTTTAATTGGATGTATTTTTCCTTTTGGGTCCATCTTCATGTTTAATGAGGGGGCAGTAACAGGGATAGAGAAGACACAAATAAGAGATTGCCAAACAGATTCATTCCTCAGGCTGTGTATACTTAATTTTATAGTCCCTGTGAAGGGAATCAAAAGAAAATGATCCAGGTTTTGAAACTCTTCTTGTCTGGATTGAGAGTGAAGTGCCTCAGAAATACAAGGTCTTAAAATTCTCCAAGAAGAGCAGAGTGGTGACAGGGTGGCCAAGATTGGTGTCACCTGGGTCATTCAGTCTTAACTCTGATCAGAACACAGCCCCACTGGTGCTGCCCTCTGCTTGAGCCCAGCACTGCTTAGGCTCATGTGAGTGGAACCCTCCTTAGGCTACTGCATGCGCCTATGAAATAAGATTTCTGGAGTTTCCATTTGTTCTAGAAATGGATCTGAAGCACGGCTATGCACCTGAAGAGAATCTAAGACGGCAGACAGGCGAGGGGCTGCAATCCATGTTTACAATCTCGTTTATTTCTTAGCCATTGATTTTTAAATTTAATTGAATTCTGCACTAGGCTTTGATTATATATATATATTTTTTCTATTTTAATGCACATTTAAATGATTTGGGAGAATTTGAATTTTTATTACAGAGACAGGTATATTTATTCAAAGGTCTCTAGGAAATAGGAATATTATATTCACTTTGTGTGTAAATAAAGCAGCAGCCTTATGAAGTAAAGGCATGTTTTGACACATAAATCAAAAAAGGACTTTTCAAGCAAAACCTTGAAAGTCTATAGAAATCTATCCTTCCTTCCTTCCTTCCTGCCTGCCTTCCCTCCCTCCCTTCCCCTCCCCTACTGATTCTGTGGAGTTCTTCTGTGTTTCCCCACAGGAAAGTGAATACTTTGACTTGAACTAGGAAAGTGTAATATGGTGAGCATTTATTTGATCTAATTCAAATCTGTGTATGTAATGCAGATCACAGCACAATAACAGTTCAAAAGACAGAGCAAGAAAAACAACAAGTAGACTACTCAGGATCACGACAGCAGTTAGCAGCTCTCGCGGTTTGAAATCTGTGTTTCTGAAAACGTGTCCACTGATGTTACTAGAAACCAAATAGTGAGACGCAATAATCAGAAATCACGTTATGTAAATTAGATGGAGAAATGTGAAGATGCCGGCTTGAACTCTTTTTCCAGTAAATAGTCAGCTGGCTGGGAATGTCGCTTACTACTAGGATTTTGCCTTCCTTGAGATGCCCTGGGTTGCATGCCTAATAAAACAGGTGGAGAAGGTGAGTCCTTCTATTTCCTAGCATCTAAGCATTGCAAATATGCATTAATATGCAAATATTCTAGCTAGTTTTTATTAGTGAACAACCACTGTACAAAACAATGGGCTTCCTTATAAAATCTTCACGCGCGTTTGTGATGTACTTTGGTCTTATTTGCCCCATTCACCCCCTAATATCTTCTTTCTCCTTCTCCCCCCACTGGTTCCCTTTCAGTTCCCAGAACAGTGCCTCATCTGTCTCCAGGCACGCATTCTTAGAGTGTGGATTTTGCATATGCTTTATGGTGATCTTAGTTCCATTAATTTTCCTGAAGAATGACAAACACTCTGTTCTTCTTCACAGTCAAATAGTACTTCATTGTGTTTATACACCGTTTGTTGTTGTTGTTGATATATATATATATATATATATATATATATATATATTGGTTTTTAGAGACAGGGTTTCTTTGTAGCTTTTGGAGCCTGTCTGGGAACTAGATCTTGTAGACCAGGCTGGTCTTGAACTCACAGAGCTCTGCCTGCCTCTACCTCCGGAGTGCTGGGATTAAAGGCGTGAGCCACCGCCGCCAGGTTTTAGTGAGGCTGGGCCCATATCCTGGCTATGGGAAAGTGCCCCAACACACATGGATGCCCAGGAACTTCTCTTGAATGCTGAATTGGATTTCTTCAGGCACACACCCAAGAATGGTGTAGCTACACAAAGAAGAAGCTCTGTTTTCAGATTTTTTGTTTTTGGAAATCTGTGCACCAGTCTTAGCATAAAAGAACCTGATTCCTCTATGATCAGGGAACAGAGTTATGCTGAGGGAGGAGAATATTAGAGGCTGCCAAGAAATTAATCTGCATGAAAAATCATTCCTGAAGTACAATTTATAAAAAGAAACCATCAAGGGAATTTTGAACTATATTCTTTGTATTCAATGCTGTTTGTGTTTCAAAACACAATTCCATTGTATTTCAAGACCATAATTTTCCCATAACTGTTATTGTGATGTTACAATGTAACACAATTTATCACCAGCAACTGCATATAATTTGGGTTGTTAGTAATTATACATAATTTGTTACATACTAAAATTACTAATGGACACAGCTGTAGAATTAAAAATTTAAGTTGGAAGATAGAAGTAGAAATACTTTTGTGAACCAAGTCCTAAAAAGCAAAAATAAAGTTTCTTTTGTAGACTTATCTAGAAGTTGTCACTGAAATAGTTTGGAAATGATGCCTCATCGCACAGGGTCCACACTGTTACTAAAGTACTTTGTTCCCAACAGAAAGGGACCAGGGCTCATTGTGGGGATTGGGCGGGGGCAGGATGGAGGGATGAGGGGGGGTGGGAGTGTGGTTCTCTGGACAGAGAACAGGGTGAGCCTGCAGGAATCAAAGGGAAGGCATCTCCAAAGATCAAGGTTCTGTCATCAAGCTCCATCAAAGGGTCAATAGAGGCAAACTAGCACTGGAGGAAAAAAACGGGATGGCTGCAGGTAAAAGAACAGAGTTTTAAAGGAAAACCACACATTTGTATAACATGCGGACAGATAAAAGTGAAATATTGCAGTGTGGTGAAAAGGAGAGCACATTTGATGCCTAACTGCTGTGCTACTGCAGACGTGTGGAGGAGTAGTGGATACGCACACAAATGCTGGACTGCCATTTGCCACTAAAACAACTTCCAGGCCAGAAAGATAATCTACGTGTATAAAGTGGTGTCTTTTTTTTAAAAGTAGTTTTTTTTCTTTTATTTTTCTCCTCCTCCTCCCCCCCCACTCCTCCTCCTCTTCTTCTTTTTGAGATTGGGCCTCACTAGCTCTGGCTGGCCTGGTACTTGGTATGTATGCCTGCCTCTGCCTCTCAAGTGCTAGGATTCAAGGAATAGGCATTCAAGGAATTTTATTGTGGCATTTGGCAAACTTCCTTGAGCCTGTGTTTATTTATTTATTTAAAAAATAATTTTAAACACACATATTGACATTCTTTCCAGTTGTAAATGGAAGTCACAGGTCACAGTTACATGGGAAAGATCTGTGGCTTTGTCACAAGTAGACATCACAGAAATTTTCCAATTTATTTCACAGTGCTTGCAAGCATTTAAAATTTGCTAATAAAAATATATACATTATTTTATCACAAACAATTTTAAAGTCATTAAAATGTCAGTGAATTTTATTTTTTTAATGCTAGATATTCCTATTTCATATATTTACAGCCTGAGAATGGCCTAAAATCTTCAACAAGCTTCCAAAGAGGTCAGTGGTACCAAATAAAGTAAAAAAGCAGACATTGGTTTTTTTCTTTCTTTTCTTTTCTTTCCTTTCCTTTTCTTTTTTTGAGACAGGATTTCACTATGTGGCCCTGGTTGTCCTGGAACTTTTTGTATAGATCAGGCTGACTCTGGAATCATGAAAATCTGTCCATCTCTACCCACTTTAGACACCCTTTTCTTAAATTTATGAGACCCACAGTGGTTTTACAGTAAGAGTGAGAATCCTTTTGGGTCCGGCCATTGAGGGCCTGACCATGTCCCATGTCCCCTCTCTTTGGAACTGGGTAGACTTGTCACTTATCCAGTAAGTACAGAAAGAACGAATGAGCATTTATTTTCTGCCACCACATTGGATTGGTTTGCTATGTGGCAATGAGCAACTGGAATAAGGTTCAGGATGACTCAAACAATTAGTTCTGCAGCATGAATTTTTCTTCATAGACAGTACCAGTGAAAACAAAGCTGGTCACAAGTTACCAGTGAGCAAGCCATGCAGTTCTGACAAGCATTTAATCTGTAGTGCAACTGACCTCAGAACTCATCTACTACAAGACTGACTAGATGGTTCTGGACTGTGTAGATCACGTGGAGAAGGCACATTCTGGTTTGTCTAGAGGTGGCTTTGCTATCTTTGCCCAAGACTGTTTCTCAGTGTAGGAATAACAAATACGTGCTTGAGATTGGACAAGGATATACCT
>JAQHUG010000009.1:2567690-2600127 GCA_028555095.1 Dicrostonyx torquatus | reverse complement strand
AAAAAAAACAAAGCAAAACCCAAACCATCCAAATAACCAACCAAACGGAAATACACTGTTTTTCTAAACAAGTTCCAAACAGACAAGAGTCCAGCTTCCACATTCCTGCCAGCAGTAAGTCAAGGGTAAGTCAGTCACAGACAGGCCTCTTTAAGACTTTTCTTTAAGCTCTTAAGTTCTGTGAATTCAAGTGGGCCAATAAATTATGGATCGCTAGCCAAATTTTTTTTTAAAGTTCCACATCAGAAGGATTACAAAACATCAGTCTATGATGGGGAACAATGGACCATAAAGTTTTCTGGAATAAGAATCAAATGGGGTTTAAAGGGTAAGACCAGATGGCAAAGGCTAAAAATAAATTCCCTGACATATTCTCTGCACAGAGAGACTGGTTTGCTTTCCATTGTCCATGCTGGTCACATGATACACCTTAAGGTGTTTATGAGAACACATACTATTACACCATTTGGAGCCAATATGGGGAAACACAAGTCCTTTGGGGAATGCAGTAACACTGTCCTGTGAAGCTCTGCAGAAGAAACTCCAGGTTCAATGAAAAAAAGATTCAGCAAAGAAAGGGAGAGCAGGGCTGACCTCACTACAGCGGAGGCATCCTTGAAGAGACCGCAGAGGCAAGTGACTTGACCAGATGATGGTACCCATGGGCCATTTAAAGGTCTTTTGATTTCCAGCATGTATGTTGGAAATATTGGAGTTTTTCTAATTCACCATCTTAAAAACAGCTATGTGGCCTATTTTCTTTTGTCTCTCTAGATGTTTTCAGTATCTTTGGCCCAAATTTATTAAAATTTTACAATGATTTGTCTTTGTAAGGTTTTATCTTTACTCTTTGTTTTGATCTGAAAGTTACTAGCATGTTTGGGATAAATTTCATAAATTTGTTTTTATGCTTTCTTCTTTCTAGAATATTATTTTCTAAGCTTTAAAACTTTAAGGCATTTTTTTTTTTGTTTTTCGAGACAGGGCTTTGGAGCCTGTCCTGGAACTAGCTCTTGTAGACCAGGCTGGTCTCGAACTCACAGAGATCCGCCTGCCTCTGCCTCCCGAGTGCTAGGATTAAAGGCGTGCGCCACCATCGCCCGGCTACTTTAAGGCATCTTAAACATATATTTATACAATTTTCACATTTGTTTGACTCAGCTATTTCTTCAATTCTTTTCCCACCTCTTTCTTCAGTGTTTTGTTTCTTCTATGCTCTTTTTTAATATCCAAGAGTCAATTTCTGGTATCTGACTTTTTTTTTTTATTAAAAACGACATCTGTTCTTATTTCAAAGGTGAATATTTGTTACTTTTCTAAGGATAAAATGGTATCTATACATGTAATTATTTCTTGCTGTATAGTTATCTTTTCTGATGTTACTGCCTCCCTGATCCATACTTTAAAAGTTCTTTTCCTATACTTAGTAACTACAGTTTATTTATATTTTCTAATTGACAAAAGGAAAAACTCTGGATTATTTGAATGAGCTCTGATGAGTGCCATTGAAAACTGCGAGACAGATGAGACATTATGGCAGAAGGATCCGCCTTTGTCTCTCGAGAAGTGAATACTCATCTCTGGGTGTCCCTGTCTAATCCCTTGCATAAAGATTAAATGTTCAGTGCCAGTGTTCTAGGCCAATCTGGGGAAAGCATGCATGGGTCTCTTTGCGTCACACTCTAGGACCTCATTTTCAAAAAGGTTACTTAGCTTTCACCTACTTTGTGTCATCTTCACTTAGTCTGCTCCTTTCTCAGGTAGGAATTCTGACTACATTCCAACAGCTGCCAAACTCCATTCTAGTCTCTGTTGATACTCCTCCTTCTGGTAGAACGCAGCATCTTCAATTCCTGAGATTTTTAAGGTTCCTATGGAGTAACTCAGGATGGTTCCTAGCATGCCACTCGACTGATCTAGGGCCAGTTCCTCAGATCTATTACAGCTGTAAGCATACAGCTAACTGTCTAAGGTAATTGTTTATCTTCTTAGTTCAAACCTTTTCTAGATCACATCTGCAAAATTGTCCCTTAATGCAGTTTCAGTGTAGACTCAAGGTAGCTTAATTAGATAAATATGTTCATGTCATTACGTTTACCTTGAAGTTCTACGAGGTTTCTATTATGATACATATATTCTAGTAGTTTAGATAAAATTGATTACACAAGATAAAATACATTTTTAGTAATTATAGAAGAAATTGACTCATACAGTAAAGGATTTTTTTTTTTTTTTTTTTTTTTTTTTAGGTCTTCTATTTTGCCAGGTACTTACTGTGGCCTTTGCTTTTTATTTTTGCTGTGGAACATATGCAGTGACTAACATCTCACGATAGGTGGCACTATATGGATAATTTGTCTGTGGTTTTTCTTGCTCTTTCTCCCTGTAGCATGCAGTCAAGAGTGGCAGATGCTGTCTGAACTTGCAACTAGGAAGTTGTTTGGGCCTCATGACTTCTCTTGCCAACCTCACAGGGACATTTGTGTATAACAGGTGTGGTTGGGGGTGAAAGGTGCTCTAAACTCTCTTGAGTTTCTAACAAAATGATTACTGAATCAAGCTGGTCCTTGATGTCCACCTTCCTTCATGAGGAACCCTTGAGATGTCAATCAGGAAATCATGTGCACATTTATAACTGTGTATGTGTGTGTGTATATATAATATCAGGTCACAACTTGAGTTCAAAACAGAGCTGAAGAATTTATCCAATTATCTAAAAAAATCATAAGGAAATTCCAGTGACAAATTGTAAGGCTTTGAACTCATTTGTATGCTAAGTCCTATTATAGCTGTATATTTTCTCTCTTAACTTCCAAAAGCCTGACCTTCTAACCTTCTTCCAAAATAGTAAATAACAAAGTATGCTACCCTTTGCCCTTGGAAAGGGAGGGATGGTACATTTTCTACTTTTTTTGTGGCACTGTTATACCAAATCTGCCTTCTCCTTCACAATACAACAAGTCCTAGACATGTTGGTATCAAAAGCCATCAAGACACCAGAAAAGGGAATCTGGGACAATTGAGAAAATGGTAAGCCAGTCCTTGAAAGGTGAAAGTGTTCAGTGCACTCCATTACACTGCTCATGGCAAGCTGGGGATCCATCAGTGCATATTCTTCTTAATGACCTTTGCCCTGGGAGAATTTCCTATTAATGTCAGAAGTAAAAAGCATGTCTGAAAGAAATCCATAGACTATAATTTCCTACTTAAAAGCTTATGCATATAGCTTTCAGTATGACCATATAACACAAGTGGATGCTTCTCATAATGAAATTTCTGAGCACAGCAGTGGGTCCAATACCATACCCCCATTATACTCTGCATGAATGAGATGACCCAGTGATGGAGAAAATATATAGTGCGTGACTAAACGCTAATTTCTGAATAGAATTCACAGCATATTAGCCAGGTACCCAGAGAGTCCTTCAGTCATCTCTTTGTCATTCAATATGCAGTTTTAAAATTTACATGCTTAATTTTATTTTTTTTTTAAGAAATTGTCTTTCTAGGTAGCCCAGGCTATCTTGGAACTTGGAATTCAAGATGAGACTGGCCTTGAATTCACAAAGATCTGCTCGCCTCTGCCTAAGTGCTAAGACTAAAGGCATGTGCCACCACACTTGGCTTCTGATTGTTAAATTTCACTGTTAACAACCTGAGACTTAGAGTCACCTAGAACAGAGACCTCTGAGTGTGACTGTAAAGGTGTTTCTGTGAGTGTTTAATGGAGGAAGGAAGAGCCACCTGAATCTGTGGCGTCTTTCCATGGGTCCAGACTGAAAGAAAAAGAGAATAGAAAAAAGAGAGGTGAGCACCAGCACATCTTGCTTCCTGACTGTCCTCCGTGTGATTGGATACTATGCTAACAACACCACACTAGGGCTGGTAGTGCCACCCTATGATAAACTAGACAATTAAATCATGTGCCAAAATAAACCCTTCCTTATGTTGTCCTTTTCAGGCACTTCATCACAAAAATGAGAAAAGCCACCAATACAGAAAATAAGTTCCAGGACCAGGGTGATGGCTATGATAAATCTGATTATGTGATTCGTAGGAAGAATACAGAATTTGGACTGTCGAGTGGACAATGTTGTCAACAGAGCTTAGTGGCTACTCTGGTGCAAGCATGGAAGCCCAGAATATGCTGAGAGTGGTGGAGTGGAGAGCGTGCACATGAGTTTTCCAAGTAGAATTAGGACTACAGCAGAGAGTGGACTAGAGGCCATATTTGCTTTATCTGGGCGAAGAGCCTATATACAGGCTGCCCAAGTGCTGAAAACTTAACTTAATGAAGCCAGATTCAATGGGCATGGGCTAAATTTCTTCAGAAAGGAAAATTTAAGTCAGTGTAACATTCAAGTTGTACATGGTACATGTCACTCACTGCTCTTAGCTCACAGGGAGAGGGAACAGAAAGATAGGGAAAATGAGCAATTTAGCTAGGAAAGGAGCATTGGCAAGCTTAAAGTTGGACAAGGTAGGCAGGGAGAAGGTATCTATAATTCTTAAAGGAGTCATCACCATGAAAGAGAACCTCAGAGTTCTCACCTCTAGGCAAGGTGCTATGAGATCAAGACTCAGCTTGGAAACATGCACCTTCCTTTGAGAAAGAAGAGATAGAAGCAGGAACATCACAGATCATGTTCTGTACTCAAAATCAATGACTTAAGGATGTTTTCCCCCATATTTGGCAGCAAAAATGTACAGAGGGCATGATTGTGGCGGTAGAGCCACATAGTACTTCAAGTTGGCAATGGGCCTTGGCAGAGTGGTCCACAGGCTGCTGACTTTGAAGGCATGTGAGAGACACAAGGAGGAAAGGGCCACGGGGACTTGCCCCAAATTCCAGAAGGCTACTGAGGTCAAGCAATAATGTGGTAGGATGGGATTTCCTGCAAGAAGGCCCTGAGATGCCATTGTATGAGCCTGTGAAGATGAGACTTATGTGACAATAGAGACCCCAAGATGCTGGGGGTTACAGAATTGTTGTTGTCGGCCTAGGAAAACTGCAGATGCAGAGGACATGCAATCCAAGAGAGAACAGGTGAGCTGTAGGCAGCAGAACTGGAAGGGCAGATCCAGATAAGGCTGTTGGAGCCCATATAATGCCACCGAGATCCCAGATATAGAATAGGACACTGAAAAATTTGGTGGTTTTCCCTACTGGGTTTCAGTCTTTCTTTGGTCCCTTCTATCCTTTTGGATAAGAATTTTTATTCTGTACCATTTGATTTTGGAAGAATGTGGCTTTAAAAAAATGCTACAAGGGTTTATAATTAAGAGAATGGCATGAGTCTTAGGAGAGGCTTTGGCCTGTGTGTGTGTGTGTGTGTGTGTGTGTGTGTGTGTATCTTGTTTGAGACAAGGTCTCTCTATGTAGTCTTGGCTGTCCTAGAACTCACTCTGTAGACCAGGCTCAACTCAGAGATCCACCTGCCTCTGCCTCCCAAGTGCTGGAATTAAAGGCATGAACCACCATGCCTGGCTGATTTTTGACTTTAAAACAGTGTTGAAACAGGGAAAGACCTGGGAGACTTGTGAAGTTGGGTTGAATTCCTTTTTGCTTTGTCAGATGGACAAGAGTCTTTGAGGTCCAGGAGTGGAATATTAGGATTTAATAGTGATGTGGCTGGATGTCAAGTTGACAAGGGATGAACTCATGAACCTTTATTGTTGGCTCTACTGGTTTTAAAAATCACTTAGGAAAGCCACACCCAGCTGTATATGTGGGAGTCTTGACATAGAAGTTTAACTAAAGAAGACTGACCCACCCTTGACATGGGTGGCATCATTGCATGGGATGAAGTTCCAGTGAAGAAAGGCGTAAAGTAGAAAGGGAGCTGAGCCTAGCATGTGTCTCTCTGATTTGTGACTTCAGGTGCACAGTGGGCAGCTGCCTCATGCTCCAGCCACTCCAGCCAGCACCACCCAAGCTGTTCTCACTGCAATGCCTGCCTCACCATGACGGAGAGTGTCCTCAAGCCGGGAGCCAGAATAAATGCTTCCTTCTAAGTTGCTTCTGCCAGATATTTTGTCACAGCAATGGAATAAGTAACTAATGCAAATGCTTATCCAGGAAATCCCCCCTTTGAGACATTACCAACAGATGTGGAGTTGCTCGTGAACCAGGAGTTTTCAGCAAAGAAAATATGGCTGGCATGTTTATATGCATAGATTTTCTCTTTAGATAATGGATTGAGACTTGAAAGAAAATCTAATATGTAAGCACAGGCAGGGTCACGAATGAGGAAAAAGAGCCTTTGAATTGGTTCGACAGTTTGATTGGTTTCCCATATTCTGCTTAACAAATCATTCATGTCCCTTACCATATGTAGAATGAACACAGCCCAGCCTCACTGCCACTGTGCGGGGTGAAAACTTATATGTCTGCTTTATAGATATAAAATCTGAAAGAAGGGATTTGCTCAAGACAAGATAGAACACGTAGGGTTTATGCCTTAGGTGGACAGGCTATGTTGTAATACTGTAAAAGAGAATGCCCATGGTCTAGTAATAGAAACTAAGCCGTAATAACACTGGTAATAATATGGGATACCTTCCACTCTGAGAATGGACCACATGCCAGGCTCGGGCATTTTTTTGAGAGGGTGGTTCATTTTCAGTGTGGTAAACTGAAGCTGAGTCGGAAACAACTGGTCTGGCAAGTGTGGAAACTGACCTGGTAGCTCATGCTGGGGTGATGAAAAGACAGATGGAACAGATGAGACTGATCGTATCTATCCACCCATCTCTCCTAACATTGTCCTGAGTAAGGGCCATGAACCATAGAAAAGGGGATATTTTGCCGCATAGACAGTTGGGTTCAATCTCGCTACACTGCATCAGTCCTAAAAATAGCCCCGAATGTGATCAGGAAAAGAGTCTTTCCAGTGATTTAGTTATCTCTCTAAAATGTGTTACTTTAATCTTTTTGTTAGAAGAAGCCTGGGCTTTGGCAGATAAATGATCCATCTGGCAGAGGTGTGAGGATTAGACTGTTTGATTTGAATTTGTCTATCAAGATCCAAAATTCTTTTCCAGTCTTAAATTATGCTCTAATCTCTGCATGCAATTTAGAGGTGTCCTCCAGCATTTTCTTTCTTCAACCCATGTTTCTTACATTTAGGAGAAGGAAAATAAAATACAATAAAAAATGTGTTATGCCGACATCGGACAATAGAAATGCTAAGCAGTAGGTGACATTGTTTGTGGGATTTGCAGAAACTATTCAGGTTAGCTTGAAAAGGGTAAGAAAAGCCAAATACATGCAAATATCTTCAAAGCTGTTCCGCACTGGGAAATTTTGCTTTGGAAGACAGATGGTCCACATGTGTCATTGCGAAGTTGAGATGGGCAAACTGGACAATGTGTCTGCCAGTTAGCATGGGCACCAACCACATTCTGCTGTGCCAAATGCCAATTAGGCAGGCTTTGGCACCCATTTGTTTGGATGTCACTGGGATTAGGTGACTGAAAAACCATTCATCATCATTCAGTCCCCACTCGCTGTGTAATGATAGCAAAGGTCGTTGGAACACTTCCTGCCCAAGGGCTTAACACCTCCTTAAATCACTTCCAAGCCCCGCAGTGAGATGCTATTTCTTGGCTTAGGTTTGTTTCCAGTGCTATGACCCTTGAGGATTCTGCTAGCTCCTCTTAGGGAAAGTGCAGATGGCGCTGACATCTCATGGCTCACCCAAACCTATTTGTCTGCTTTCAGAAATAATAGTTAAATGTTCCTCTTGTTTTCTGCTTGGCCATGAAGTTTCCTATAGCATATGCTAACCACCTTGGATTCTGTATAGTAGATGAGCCTTTCTGACTTCTTTATTTCTATCCAGATTTTTCCAATCCATATTTAGTATGTTCTACCCATGTTCTCATCCATTCTTATTTTATCTTAAATTGAAAAGGATCATCCAGTCTCTTCCTTGTGGACTGAAAAAACCTGCCCTGTTACCATAACTGTGCACGGATGCCCAAAGCTAAGTCATGGTGTGAGGATGCTCAGGAGGGGCTTGCGTGCTCTTCTGCAGAGTCTCCCTAGGTCAGCCCCTGGCCCTGCTGCACAGCTCTCTACGGCTCTGCAGTTTTCCCACTAGTGTCAAGTCGTACTTGTGGAGGTGGTTGGTGTGACAGTTCCTAATAATGACATCTAACTTTGATTTAGCACCTTCCCTTGTTCAAAGCATTCTCACATTTGTGAATTTATTTACTCCTCACCACTCTGTTTGAGAAGTCAAAGAAGCTTTTGCGATTTAGCTCGACAGATAAACTTTGGCTTAAAGAAGATTTAACTGTCCCTTTAAATTGATATGGAGCGACAAAGACAGAGTCTAGGTTAGACCTTTTGTTTAAAAGCTAATAGTGGTGGCTCAGTAGCCAGGAGGTGGAGGCAGGAGGATTGCTCTAAATCTAGGTCCAGTTGTGCTACACAGCAGGCTCCAGGCCAGCTTGGGTGATTTAGTAAATATCTGCCCCCAAACACACACCTTCTAAAAATAATACAGACAAGGAAGGAAACTTTCTGATTCTCTGTTTTCTCCCCTAGGACCAGGGCCCGCCAATGCTTGGCATGCACCCTGACCTGTAGTATCATCCACAGTCCCCTTTCTTTTATAAATGTAGCCTTAGACTTGCATGTGGAGCCTAGGGTTGCCCCAGTGCAGATATGTCCTTCGAGGGGAGGTTTTCAGAGGGCAGGGAACATGCTCTACTGTGGACCATGAGTGCGCATTTTGTGACACTGCTCTATGATTCTGACCATAATGCAAAGCAGGCCGTCTTCCGGATCCTAGACCAAGATGTCTGGGTCAAGATGGATGCTGCCTTTGCAGGGGTAAAGGCTTCACTCTCCTTAATCCCAACTTTGTCTACTCTGCAGCACAAAGGTGGGTCCCACTGTGTGTTCTTCCAAGCTTTCTGATGTGGGACTTAGACCCTTCCTAGTGCTCTTAAGTGTCATGAGACTCTGTGTCCCTCTTGGGAATCCTGCTTTGCAAGGTTCTTGAAGCAGAGCAGGAAATGTTACTTACCTCCTACAAAGCTTTCAGATCATCCTGGAATTATAGGGTTTTGCCACTATAACCATTTCCAGCAATTCTTAAGTTAGATACATAGGGTAGGTTCTTATATTTTAAATGTCTGTGACCCTGTACCACATATCAACAGGCATACAGCTAACCTGGACCATGGAGGATGTCTTCCTTAGAGCAGACTGGAGGCGGGTTGGCTTATTCTCTTCTGTAATTAGGGTGCAGGCTTCCTAGGTCAGTAAGTGCTTTACCACTGAGCTGCCCCACTACCCCCAGTCACCTTTTTACTTTAGAGACAATCCTCACAAGCTGCCTAGGAATGCCTTAAAGTTGAGATTCCTCTGTCAGCCTCAAAGTAGCCAGGGTGGATAATATTTTTTGTACACCTATAATCAGGGGAACATCTGTTTTGCTGGTGAGGGGATTGTAGTAGTCTATGTCACTGTCTTGGAGGGCTATGATTGGACTTCCCTTTGCATCTCTCTACCTTACTTGGGAGCCCCAGGGATTTAGGACTTCCTTAGGGCAGCCTAAAACACAGTGAAGGTTGGATGCTCCACATACCAACATAGTGTTGGCCCCAGTACTGAGCTCTGAGCACAGTAGGAACACGGCTTTCGCTGCCTGTCTTCTCATCCCTGTTCTCAGTCCTATGACCCTGCTCCTGCTTCCAAGGATTGTATCTCCAACGTTTCTGGATTCTAATTTTTCTTTCAGCGTTAGTTCTTAAAGAAATGGCATATAGCAACATGACGACGCAACATCTTTGACTCATATTTTATATGTTAGTTGTAGTATTAGGTAACATGGCCGCTTTTGTCTATTGTCCCAAATTAAGGATTGTCTTAAGTAATATCCTATCCATAAGTCTGGAGATAATTGCTTTATAACTGGATGCAAGCCATCGGAGTTAAGACAGAGCTCCCAGAAATGCTTACATCCATCAGTGAACTGTTCAGTATCTTTGGCTTTCCTGCTGAGGGGTCTCCCAGCCCCTCAGTTGTGTGTTAACATGGATCGTCCAGTCTGGTTTCCTCATGGTCTTGACCCATTTGCTCTCTCCATTCAATGTGTCATCCTCTTGTTTGGTGTGAATGCGACTCTGGGGACTGCAGTGCTGGGCAATCAGAGACCTGTGGCTTAGCACAGGTCAACCTGCCCAGCTGTTTCTCTTACTGAATGAGTCCCATCTACCCACAGGTGAGAGTGGAAAGGGGTAATAGCTGTGGCTGTCGTTCCCATGGTCTGATGGCAGGTTACATGGCAGGGGGAAGGAGCTATTTGTTTAGGTTCAATACATCACAAAATGGCAAGGCATCTTAGGAAGGTCTCGTGTGATGAGGGAAGAGGCCTTAGGAAGACACAGCACACTGAAGGTGTCTTAGACTGCCAGGCTCCCTTCCCTTCCCTGGGAATTGGCATTCCTCTTTGTCTTTTACTATTTTTACATTTCCTGAGTGGCTATTTTCTGAACAAAAGGAATTTTAGTTGTGACAAGATATGGCTCTAAGCTTCTGGCTAGAGGAGGGCTGCTAAGCAGACACTGAGGTCACCAAAAAAAAGGCTGGAGGAGGAAAAAAACAGGTTTCCTGGGCAAGACCTTTGCTTCCCTTAGGCTTAATCCCTGCCTTCTGGGGATGAAGGAAAAGCTTAGAGAAGGAAGGTGCTGGGAGTTCTGGGTCTACCAAGCAACAGCAAGCATGCAATGACTGTTCTGGGGAAAGGTGGGGTTCAGTCCGTTAATTTGTTTTTGTTTTTCCCCATTCTGAACTCATTTCAAATGCTTCAGAGAGGTGGGTCTGTGAATATAAGAAACTCAGAGTAAGGAGGAGTTTGAAATGCACTCAGGAATGGCAGTGCCATTCCTCCTTAACCTACCACAGAGTGTGTTAGGGACTGCGGACCACCAGACCCTGAATTTCTTGTAAACAACTTGTTTTCCTCTGCTCTGAGCAGCCTGCTGCTGCTCTGACCACGAAATCCTGATGCCAGGGGATGGGTTTTGATGAGGCCTGCAGCTGAAAGATCCCGAGAGCCAGGGCATGGCTATCAGTTATCCCTATATAGGCTGCCCCTGAGCATAATAACAGGGGCATTCTTGGCACTCTTGTATCAAGGATGACCGCGTCCCTATGTCTCTGTCTGTCTGTCTGTGTGTATGTTTTTAAGTCTCCCGGCCAGTTCCCGGCTCATGAACAGGACTGGCCCATAGTGCAGGCGCTACAGGGGTTTGGGGGAGGGGGTGGAGGCTAGAAAGTCAATAGGTGGAATTTAAATAGGATCCTAATCAATAAAACACCAGAGCAGGCTTTCAGCAGTTTTCTCACCATGGTAAATTCAGGCATGAAAGAATTAGCAGAGTCATACACATTCATCCATCTCTGTCTTTCAAGAAGTTGAGTTTGTTTTGCCATTTCAGTTCTTCCATTCCCTCAGTTGCCCTCGAGTAATCTATGCAACACCCCTCGAACTGTGAGGCAGATCTTTAAATTGGTCAATATTTTTTCCAGATGAGCAGTTTTAAAACCGCACATCTTGCATCTCCTGGGGTTTGAGCCACAGCACCTGCAGAGCCAGGGACTGGCCTGCAGAAGACACAGGAGGAGGGAGGGCGGTAACCACCCACCCACCTCTCCCCAAGTACACACCAGCTTCTTGTTATTCGTAAGGGTGCTTTTGCAGTTTTATTTCCTCTACGCACCGGCTTTCTTGTAACACTTTGTTAGGCGAAACCCAGACAAACTAGCACCTCGTCAAGGGCAAATGTGAGAACCACGGCTGCAGGTGCCACAAGTTGACACACAGCATCAGCACCTCCGCATCTCTTTTCTAAGAGATGCTGTGCGAGGGCCCAGGTGGGACTCCAGAGCAGCTGAGGGCAAGAGGGAAACTAGGAGCCCCAGGCACAGCACAGCTCCCTTCCTACCTGCTCCTTCTGTGATCTCAGAGTTAGAGCTAAAGGGCTTTGTCCCTTACTGAAAAAAGTCCCTGATGAAAACTTCATGAATGGTAACAAGGGGAGACTTTAGGGAAGGTGGGCAGTGCCCTTCAGAATCAGGCTGCAGTTCCCAGGGATTTTCAGGATGGCTATGGCTGGACTGCGAGGAATTTCTGGAGGGTTACAGAGGATGTTGCTGGCTAGGGTCGGACAGTATGTGCCAAAGGAAATGAGAGGAACGCCCATGTCACTAAACCGCAGGCGTCATCTTATTTCACAGAGAACAACCCAAGGACCGAGTAAGAAGAGCTGCTTGCCTCAGTTTACCTTCTTCCGTCTGCCATAATGTCAGACATTTTCCTTAACTCTGACATTTGGTTTCTCAAGCATATACATGACTATAATAATAATGATAATAAGGTTTAAATGTTTTTGAGATAGTGTTCATGTAGATCAGCTAGGCTTGGACTTTCTACAACGCAAAGATGCCCTTGAACTCCTGATCCTCATGCCTCTGCTTCCCCAGTGCTCAGATTATAGGAGTGTGCCCTAGTCCCTGGCTTATGAGGTACTGGGATGGAACCCAGGACTTTCCCCATGCTGGGCTAGCACTCTACCAACTAAGCTATGTCTGTGGTCCATTCTTAATGTTTAGAATTTCTATCTAGGAAAGGAGAAATAAAATTTTAAAATCTGTATGAAAAACTTAGTGATACTAAAGTAAGAATCAAGTGAAAATCCTGTAACAACAAGCCAAATACATTTTTTATTTTTATAACTTAATCATAATTCTAATTAAACATTTATAAAAAGGAATATTAATCTAGACCAAAATATTTGGTCAAAGACCTAACATGTTATTTTTCCCAGGTTTTATGATCGGTTCTTATCTGTCATTTGCGAGATGCAATATGCTTATAAGTCAAGAACTATGACAGCCATGCTCAGCTTTAATCACTACTTTTAGTACATAAATGATGAAGTAAATATTGCTAATCACTTGTTAACAGTTCAGTCTACTCTGTTTAGTGGACAGCGACACACAGAGCCTTGTCACACACACCGAGCTTAGCTGACTGAGCAGTTTTCTCACAGAACAATTACAAAGGTGAGAAGTCAGGGAAGGAGTGGCTCTGGGCGAAGGGGTTCAGTGGCTTGAAGTGTGATGACCGGGTTTGGCCTTTAATCCAGTTCTAGGGGGATGTAGCAGTGGGGAATATTGATTACTTTCCTGTGGCCAAACTACCTGTCACAGATAACTTAAAGGAAGAAAGATTTATCTGGGGCCAGCTTCAATTCCTCAAAGTGGGGAAAGCATGGAGGAAGGGATCGTTCCACTGGTAACAGGCACTTGCGGCTGAGGCTGTCACACTGAGGAAGACCAAGAAGTAGACGGAGTATAGCAGGGATCAGGAGCAGGAGTGACCCTTAAAGGGTCACCTCCAGGGACCCACTTTCTCCACCCAGCCCTACCTCTTAAAGGTTCCTCAGTCTCCCAAAATAATGCCACTATCTGGGGGACAACTATCTGAAACAAACCATAACACAAATCTATTACTTATTTGCCTTGCACCCACTCCTCCTTTGTCTAATGAGCTTAACTTGCTTGAACTTTGAGGACTTTCTGGTCCATTATCAGGTCACGTGATACGTGGTTTAGATAGGTGTTACAGCATTGACTCTAGGGAGAGTCATGTGACTTGAATGTGTCTAGTTATTTTATTTGATCCTCCAGGACACAGTGATTTTTAACACAAGAGTGGCCCTGGGTGACCTAGACTGGCCCTGACTTCTGAGACTTTTGATGGAGCTATACATGAACATGATTTCTTTACAGTGGGATACCCTGGTTGGTAGGCTTGGAGCTATCACATACTTCAGAGAATCTGTGAAAGAGCTACAATAAATACAGAGAACATGAGGAGAGGCATGGAAAGAGAATTGTTTTTTATTGGACATAAATATAAAAAACTGCATATTATATATTTGTGAATACAATCTGATGTTTAAGTTACTATTTTCATTTTTTAAATTATTTGACAGGCTCATAAATGTATGTACTGAATGTTTGGTTATTTTTGTCACCTCTTCAATTAGCCTCAGTTTTTCTCCTCTTTCACCACTGATGCTCTATTTCCCTAAGTAAGGACCCCTCTTTCTTTGATGTCTTTTTTGTTTGTGTGCCTCACTGAGATTACTTTTGGTTGCTTGCAGGAATATGGTGGGGAAATATTACTAGCATATGGACAACTTATAAGTAGTTATGCAGGTGATGAATACAACACTCCCTTCCCAGCATCTGTTCACTCACTGCAATGACCCCTCAACAATATACATTTTGATATATAACTGGATTGTAGGGTGATGAACTCAAACGAATCAACAGGTACTTAACTTTTTGACTCCCAATTTGAAAATCTCTTCTTTTAACTATTTTAAAATCAGCAGAGCATTATCATTTACTGTAGCCAGCAGTATGCTGCTAAAACTTATTTTTCCTTAGGTGTATTTTGGCACCCTCCAATCAGCATCCCTCCCATACCCTACCCCCCAGCCTCACCTAACTAGCATTGCACTCTGCATTTCCATGGCGACGCTTTTTAGATTCTGTATGTAAGTGAAACCATGTGGTCCTCGAGGAACGACAATTCTCAGTCCCATCATTTGAGCTCTTGGATTCACATGCTAGAAGGCACTGAAACCCAGCTGGGACTCTCTGCATGTCGGACAAGTACATCCCTTTCTGTGTTTCAGTCCAATTTACATTTCCATTGTTTTCCAATGAAGGAGTGCTGCCTCATAATAATACAGTTTGCGGGACTAGAAAGCTCAGAACACTGTCACACTCATGTCTGCTTCCTGGTATTAGTAATGTTTCAACATATTTGAACTGTGCCAGGATTTAACAACAGTGGCAATACAACAGAGTTATCCCTCCTGATACAAACAATGTTACCGTGTTTCTGCTTCGAGGTAGAATGCCTGCTGGACCCAAACTTGTAATGCTTTGCTTAAAACCAAATAGGGTATATGACCTAGCTGGACCCTATGAATGTGACTGCCAGTGGGGACTGACTGAGAAGCCAATGATAATGGTACCGGGACCTAGCTCTTCTGCATGTATTGGCTTTTTGGGAACTTATTCTATATGGATGCACATCTTCCTAGACCGAGATGGAGGGGGGAGGGCCTTGGGCTTCCCATAGGGCAGGGTATCCTGCCCCATCTTAAGGAAGCAGGGGGAGGGTGGTGGGGTAGTGGGGGAGCGGGAGGGCTGGGAACAAGGGGAGTAAATGTAAATTTTTCTTTTAACAATAAAAAAAAAAAACCCAACCAAATAGGGTCATCCTAATTCTGAGTTTATTTCAACTCTCAAACCATTAACTCCGTAGGTACTGATTAGATACTAATGGGTGTTACATAGCTTCATTTTTTTAAAATGATTTAACTGCAACAAAACAGGGAGGTGTTTATATAGTGTAGTCTATAAGTAATTTTAGAGGTTGAACTCAATGGTAAAGAAAAGAAGAGCTTGAAACACCCACTAATACTGCTATATCAGTTCAATAATTCAACAAACACACACACTGAGCAGAAACAAACTCAACTGTTTTTTTTTTTTTGGTTTTGTAGTTAAAGCAAAAAAATGTCTTTCACTCATGGACATCCATTGAATCTTGAGGTCTGTATTCTGTTATCAATAGTACCAATATAACTGTCTCACTTTCCCTGCTAATTTTAACTCACTGATTTTTCTAAATTGTGTTGTGGTTCAAGGATATTAGTCTTCACACTAAAATATCCATTACCATATAGTTTGGGAGAGGCAGGGGTCACTCTGCACTCCCGTGTCATGCATAAGTAGGTTTACATTCAGACAACTAAGCAAGGAAGAGGCATTTTGTGATGGGGCAGGACATTTATAAATATATGACATTACATGAAAAAACAAGACAACGCTCCCTTGAGAATGGAATTCTCTATTACAAGATTCAAGCCCTTCCTTTGTGGAAAACCGAGTGTACAAACATTTGGCTTAGAAGGCACAGAAACCTCAAGACTATTTGCAATGCTCCAAGCAGAAATCCGCTGTGAAAATATGGCTACCGTGCTCACTGCAGCTGGCTACCAGAGCAGCAAAGGCCAGTCTCTCTTCTCTAGACTTTATACTTCCTAGCTCTGTATTCTCCACATAGCCTTGTACTTCATAGTTTGGTGTTCAGGCCTCTGACCACATTAAATTTTTCATTTAATTTTCATAAAATTTTTGTCTTCTACATAAAATAATAATAAAAAATTACATGAACTCTGCATGGCATCATAAACCCTTGTCAGAGTACTTGGGTGGCAGACACAGGCAGGTCTCTTTGAAGTCAACAGATCCTCATCTCTGTAGTGAATTTTAGACTGGCTAGGAGTATACAGTGAAACCCTATCTTAAAACAAAACAAAACCAAAACAAAAAAAGCTCCTCAGAAACTAAACATTAACATGTATCATGTATGTGTATTATTTAACTATTCGAAAAATCTACCTTAAATATATTTCTTGAAGCCCTGGCAACCCGCAGACCTCCACAGTCAGGGAAATAAGTAAGTTCTAACCGTGGATCTTCACTTCTTCCTACTTACCTCCAAATCTAATCCCCAGTCTCATCACCAGCTCTGTAGCAGGCCCTGCCTGCTGCAACCTCCCCTTCCTCTCTACCCTCATCTCTAGTGGATCAAACAGATCTCCTCCTCCTTACTCATCCCTTTATCCCGGCCCCCAACCCCAGCATGCATTCCCTGAGCCCACCAGCCAGGCGTACCAGAGAAGTAATTAGATCAGGTAGGTGACATTCATTCACCCTCTTTGCTGTGGAACAATTCTTTTCTACACTAGGAATATGTAATACTCTCATTGGTTAATAAAAAGCTGACAGGCCTGTAGCTAAGCAGGAAATTAGGCGGGAAAGCCAAACTGAGAACGCTGGGAAGGAGAAGGGCGGAGTCAGGAGATGCAAGCCAGCTGTGCAGGAAGCAAGACATGTTAGAGGACAGGTAAAGCTATGAGCCACGTGACAAGACATAGATTAATAGAAATGGGTTAATTCAAGTTGTAAGAATTGGTTAATAAAAAAACATGAGCTATCAATTAAACATTTATAATTAATATAAGCATAAGTGTGGTAATTTGGGAAATGACTTCCAGGTATTTGGGAACAAGTGGTCGGGACTGAAAACTCCACTTACACCTCCTTTCCTCTCTTCCAAATCCAACCACGCAATCTCATCCCCAGCTCCACAGCCAACTACTAGCTGTGCTCTCCCCTCCCTCTCTGCTCCTATTCCCAGGGAAACAAGCAGATATTTGTTCCGAGATATTTGATTACATTGTGTAAAGGATATGTCCTGTGGTTGATTTCTTAAGAAGCTAAATGGCCAATAGCTAGGCAGGAGGTATAGTAGGTACATCTGGATAGAGAAAGCTCTGGGAAGAAGAGAGGCAGTGTCACCAGAGAGATGGAAAGAAAACTCAGAGCAGGCAGGATGGGCAATATGGAGATGAGAGAATAAAGCCAGGAGTCAGAAAGTAAATGAATAGAGATGGGTTAATTTAAGTTATAAGAGCTAGTTAGCAACAAGCTTAAGCTATTGGCCAAGCATGCATGATTAATAATGTCTTCTTGTCATTACTGGGGAGCTGACAATTCTGACAAAGATGCCACTTTCAGATATTTGTGGA
This sequence comes from Dicrostonyx torquatus, assembly GCA_028555095.1. NCBI lineage: Eukaryota > Metazoa > Chordata > Mammalia > Rodentia > Cricetidae > Dicrostonyx > Dicrostonyx torquatus. Next base: position 2,582,424 of record JAQHUG010000009.1, on the reverse strand, counting down.
ACACCCTGTTTTCCTCCCTTTAGTGGATCCTTGCTCCCCTCCTCCCTTCATGGCCCATCCCCATTCCAATGTGGCAGCTCCTAATACCTAGAAACATTGTCTCTGGAATCCTCAGTAGCCACATCTGGCAGGATCTCAGAAGCATTCCCTACCAGGCAAGCCACAGCCAGGACACTCTCCTAAAAACCAGAGAGGATAACAGAAACCAAGGAACAAAACATCCACTGAGCAAAGAAAGACCAGATATCAGAATTTAGAATTACAATAATCTCAATCCTAGATGCCTAGATGTCAGCCTAAAAGCACACTCAGTAACAGGGCAATATGTCTCCACTAGAGCTCAGCCACCCTACTAAAGCAGGCCCTGAAAAATGCAACATAGCTGAAAAACAAGACAAGGACCTCAAAATAACCTTCATGAATATGTTAAAAGTCCTTAAATGAAAAAAGAAAATGAATAAATCTATTAAAGAAATCTATGAAAACACAAAGAAACAGTGGCAGGAAATGAATAAAGCTGTTCAAGACCTGAAAATGAAATGGAATTAATAAAGAAAACCCAAACTGAGGGAAATATGGAAATGAAAAATTTAGAAAACTCAGAAGCAAGTCTCACCAACAGAATACAGAAGATGACAGAGAGACTATCACAAGGAAATGGATACTTTGGTCAAAGAAAATGTTAAAAATGTAGAAATCTAGACAGAAAACACCCAGAAAATATGCGACACAATGAAAGACCAAATCTAAAGCAGTAGAGATAGAGGAAGAAGGAAAAAAAAACCCAAGTCAAAGGTGCCAAAAATATTTTCGACAAAATCACAGAAGAAAATTTCCCTAACCCAGAGAAGTAAGTGCTTGTCAAGGCAGAGGAAGCATGCAGAGTACCAGATAGAAAGGACCAGAAAGGAAAGTTCCTTCAGCACATAATAATAAAACACTAAACATATAGAGGCAAAGAAAGCTATTAAAAGCTGCTATGGAAAAAGACCAAGTAACATATAACGGCAGACCTATCTGAATAACACCTTACTTCTGAATGGAGACTCTAAATGCCTTGCAGACTCTCAGAGACAACAGATGCCAGCCCAGACTACCACAGACAGCAAAGCTTTCAATCACAATAGATGGAGAAAAAAGAAGACATTACAATATAAAACCAAATCAAAGCATTATTTATGTATAGATTCAACCCCTAATGAAGGTGCTACAAGGAAAATGTCAACCCAAAGAGGTTAACCATACAAAGTAAACACAAGGAATAAATAATCCCAGGCCAGAGAACCAAAAGAGGAGGAAAAAGAGTCCACCACAACAATTAACAGGAATCAAAAACCACTACTCATTGATAACTCTCAACATCAGTGAACTCAATTTCCCAATAAAAAGACATAGACTAAGAGAAAGCATAGGACAACAGGGTCCATTCTACTGTTGTATCCAAGAAACACCTTTAACATCAAGGTTATCTCAGGATAAAAGGACGGAGAAGAATATTCCTAGCAAATAGACCTGAGACGCAGGCTGGAATAGCCATTTTAATTTCTGCCAAAATAAACTTTAAACAAAAATTATCAGAGGTGGTAGGAAAAGACACTACATACACATCAAAGGAAAAATCCATCATGAGGACATTGCAATTCTTAACATTATGCCCCAAACACAAGGGCACCCAAGTTTAAAACAAAACAAAACACTAGTATAGCGTGAAACACATATGGGCCCTCACACAGTGGTAGTGGGAGATCTCAATACTCCACTCTCCCCACTAGATAGGCCATCCAGACAAAACTAAACAGAGAAATCTTAGATTTTTTGATATCATAAGCCAAATGAATAAACAGATATTCATATTTATAGAACATTTTACCTGAACACAAAAGGATATGTCTTCTTTTTAGCAGCCCATGGAACTTTCTCCAAAATTGAGCACATACTTAGATACAAAGCAAGTCTAAGAATATCTAAGAAAACTGAAATAGCACCCTGATACTATCTGATCACAACAGATGAAAAGTGGAAAACACCAACAACAGAAAACTTACAAAATCCTGAAAACCGAATAACTCACTTCCTAACACTGCTTGGGTGAGCAAGAACCTGAGACTAGATAGTTCAGGGCCATAGAGTAAAACCAAATACTACTCTCCAAAAAGAACAACAACAACAAAAAACCAAAACAAATAAAAAACTCACAAAAAACCAAAGGAAAAGTAGCAATAAAATGACTCTTAAGACATTCTGCTATACTATCAGCCATCATCAGAGAAGCTTTTTCCTGCAACAGACGGAAACAAATACAGAGACCCACAGCCAGACGTTATGCAGAGAATGAGAGCTCTTGGACATTCAGCCCTAAACAGGACATCTCCATCAAATTCCTTCCCTTAGAGCTCAGCGAACCCCTTGAGAGAGGAGACAGAAGTAGATCTCAGAGAGGATGGGGACACCAAGTAAACAAAGCCCTCTAAATCACCAAGATCAAGGCACAGAGACTCACAGAGACTGAGGCAGCATGCAGAGGGCCTGCGTGGGTTTGCACCAGAGGGGGCTCTAGAGCAGAAAGGAGAAGTGGACACATTCCCCCACCTCTACACCAGAAGTTACCTCCAATTTATAAGCACTCGCAAATGGTTTTCTCCAAGGGAGTCTCACTGGGGAAACAAACTACTCATAAGAGTTGGTCTCATGCCCTGCAGTAGGTGGCCAACAGAAAATGAACTCAGTGGCATCTTTGGAGGTTTCTTGTTTCATAATGCCTTATTGCTTCTCTCTCTCTCTCTTTTTTAGACATTAATTTTTGTTTTTATTTTATTTTTTCTCTTGATTTTAATGGATAGAAGCAATACAGACATTTTCTTCTAAGATATATCAGACTGAGTTTGTCAGTCAATATTGAGATTAACACCAACTTACTTGATTCTGGGGCACACCTGAGGAAATAGTCAAAATGGTAGCAGCAGGAGAAAACAAACTATGACATCAAATTGAATTTTGGTATCTGTTTTCTCACAGTGTCATCGATGAAAATACAATGTTGGCTTAAAGGCAAAACTAGTTTCATGGAGAGCTTGTATTAAGTCTGGAGTAAGCAATCTGACTATAAAGTCTTAATTTGGCTCTTTGAAAATGTGCATGTAATCTTCTTTTGCTCGTGTTTGGTAGTACATGGGATGGGACTCAGGGTTTCCTTCCTGTTAGGCAAGTACTCTACCACGAATCTACATGCCTATCCATCATGTGCATCTTTAAAGTCACCTTGTTATGGAGAAAGCTTTCTGAAACTGTACTTTGTTAATATTTACTTATCTTTACCTTCCTTACTACTAAAAGAGAGATGAAACTGTTTTTCTAAGAAATAAAATCCTAAGTCAAACACAATAGGTTATGAACTACAAACTCAAATTAAAAACATTGATTTCCATCATTTGAGAAAGTATTTCAATCTCTTAGTTTCTTTCTTATTCTTTTTTTAGGGACAGACTTTCTATGCAGTCCTGGTTATCCTGGATCTTGCTATGTAGACCAGGCTGGCCCTGAACTCAAAGAGATCTATCTGCCTGACTCTTCCTTCCCAGTGCTGGGATTAAAGGTGTTCGCCAACACACTTGACCTCAAACCTTTAGTTTCTAAAGCATTGCAATTTCTCCACCCTATAGATAAATCTCAAAACCCTTATCCTTTTGACTATGAAATCAAAGTGAATAAACAGGAAAAAATAAACCCTTCTTTGTTCCTGTGAGCAGTGAGAGCAGCACACAAAATGTTCGGGAAGAAAACAGCTGAAGTTCAACATTGTTTTCTCACTTAAGTAGCTGGGTTAAAAAATAGATACTGTCATTGAAAAAGATTTATTCTGTATAGCTATGGGAAATTCAGCAAAACAACTGTCCGGTCCATTTGTCCAGATGTTCTTGCCTGTCCTGTGATGTCTGCAGACTCAGCCTGTAAGACTGTGTAAGTCTTCTTGTCTTAATTTTTCTTGGTGATAATTACATAAGAATGTTCAAGATGCCCTTGTTGAAGGCATGCATAAAAAGACAAAAGAATGGTATCCTTGATCCCTGGAAAATCTTCTATTCACTCCTGTTGAAGTTAGTTAAGCCTGGCAAAATTCCTGAACCTTCCTTACAGACTCCATCTTCCAGCTTTCTACTCATCCTCAGTATCTCTCAAAGCCTGGCTGCTCAGCCTGGCCCCTGTAGGCTGGGCTACCACTGCTCACTACCTTGTTAGAATTGCAGAACCAAGAATCTTAGTTTGACAAGGCCTCAGATGATGTAAAGCCATGTTAGCATTTGGAAAATTAAAGTTATGCATATTTATATCCTACTTTTCTTGAAAGAAGTAGACACCTTTAAACCTTTCTTTGATTTTTGTTGAGAAAGTGCTTTGCTGTGTAGCTCAGATTGGCCTTGAACTTGAGATCCTCCTACCTTAGCCTCCCAAATGTAGGGATTACAGGTTTGTGCCACTATGATGTACACTGAGTATAAGTCTTCAGAAATGGAAAATTTATCTTTTTGTTTGTCATCTCTTGCTTTTTCATTAATAGTTTTTTTGTTTTATGTATTTATTTATTTATTTTTAACGCTGAAGTCTTGAAGAATACATATTTGTGTTTGCTTACAGATTTCTTCCTGGGCCATCACAGTGAAGAATGGAATCTATGTCTAGGTGGAGACATGCCATCATCTCTTAAACAGTTCAGTTGAGGAGCCTAATCCTCTGGCCAATGGACCACCCCTCAGGAAGGCGGGTCTACCTTAAGCCAAGTTAACAAGGCAGGAGGAATAATTAGTTTTCAAGGTATGACAAGAGAAATTCACCTGCCTTTCTGAATTCTCCTTAAAATGCATTACTTTTTCTAATTTGTTTTTCTTCTTTTGTTTTTCTTTTGAATGCTGGCCAAAACCTAATATGCATTTTCTGGTTCTTGAGTTTCTTCCATTTTTCTAAGGCGCCCTTCCCTGTGATTGACATTTTTGCTGGCTTAGCTCAAATAGCATGGACCTCTCTCCCTGTTAAGCTCCCAACTATGATAAAAAGCCAAACTAAAAAAAACAAACAAAACTCTCTCTCTGGTCTGTGAATTTCATTCTTCTAACTTATGAGATAAGAACCCCCAAACCACTGACTTGGGCAACTTTTGTGGCCATTGAGTTTTCAGGATCCTAGATTCCAGGGAAACTGTCATTCTCAAAAGCACCTGGTATTCCAGTATCATTTCCATTTTGGCCTACTTTAAGTCATAATGTTGATATATGTCTATTAGTTGTTAAACTAACCCAGTTCACATCCTTTCACCTTCCCCTTAACACAGGGAAGTCATCAGAAGTTCTGTTCTATGTCTGCGCTTTGGGGTTGAAGTAGCCCAACTAAGTTCTTTTATAATTTGACTAGTTGACTACTGAATTTCTTCACTGCCAACCAGATCTTCTTATTCATCATTTCTGTCTCTTGAGGGTGACAGAAAGTACTTCTTTTTGTGCTAGGAAGTGCTTAGGCATCTCTCTACATCTCGGTATTAGATGACAAGCCCTTTGCCCTTCCCATGTGTGGCTTGAGGCGTCTGTGGAGAGGAACTAACCTAATCACTGTAAAGACTATTACGGGGGATGGCACTTAGTTGGGGCACAAATGCTTTCTGGAAGTGATTAGATTTCACCTTCTAGTCTATATTCAATATTGCATCCTAAGCAGGTTCACTTTATAGGTCTTGAGGGAAATAAAGAAAAGTCTAATGCCCAAGAATCTTATAATCTAGAGAGCAGCTTGATGAAACACATGAGAAGAATTGAAACCAACCTCCTGTACTTCAATATACTGGGTGGAATGAGTATTGGTCATCAGATCACATGGGCTGGACACTTTTTAGTGGATATTATTTATTTCAAACTCACAAACAAGTAGTGAAAAACTTTTCCCTCTTCACCTTGTGTGTGAAGAGGTTAAATGTTAAAATGATGCTCTGGGCTGCCTCTGGCTACTGCAGTTAAGGGACTCGTGAGCAGAGTCCATAGGCCGCAGGGAGGCCTGATGGTTTCAAACACTCCATGTCACACCATTATGAGCTAATCATGTTTAAAAGTCATTCCGGAATTGTTCCACCACTGAGTAGAAGTTGTTCTTGAAAAAATCTAGCTCTCCTAATGGGAATGCCAACTTTCATCAAGAAGTTTCCCCTAGCTTGAAAATAAGGAGCAGACATCAGAGAAAAAGAGGATATATTTGCATACGCTTGCTGGCCGGGCCTGCCAATGACAAGACACACATTTGGACCGTTGCTTCCTTTTTCTGACCTCACCTAAATGGCAGCAATAAGAATAATGCCAGTAACAACGTCAAAATTCTTGGGGAAGAAAATAGAGAAGCTGAAAAAAAAGTTGTCTATAAATTCCCAATTAACAGACTGAAGAAAAAAAAATACTCTATACTTAATACACACCTCCTTTGTCTTCTGAGAGGACTGATTTCAGAAGTACAATGTATGGAAAAAATTTACGATATGCATTCTCATCTGCGGCTTGTGATTATTATTTCTGTCACTACATGAAGTGCCTGTATGTTAGCACACGATTCCTCTCTTCACAGGAACTGGTTCACTGTGGCTTAGTTTGCCCTATGGATGCTACAGACATTTGCAGTAAGTTCAGTCACAACGGACCAGGCTTCTGCAGGGGGGTCTTTCCATCCAGAAGATAGTCAGTATGAAGGTAGAGGTTTTGAAGACTATCAATATAGTTAGAACATCCAGCAACTAACTGTTCATGATCATATTTTGTTAATTCATTTTTCAAGAATAAAAAAATATATCTTTAAAAGTAATTAGAGTTGCCATTCTGATGTTATTTTTGTATTATTTTTTTCTACCAAGATTTTAATTTAAATCTAACCAAATTTTTAATTAAAAAAAAACCACAAGGCTACATTCCAGAATATTCTCTCATGTGAAAAAAAAGTTATCAGTTGCTGTAAACTGGAATAAGACATGATTATAGCAGACTGAATATTCTCTTTTGTTTTGGAGACTTGGAAAAAAATAAACAGTAAAAGAAACCAAAGACAAAACAAACTCATAGGCCACTTTAGAGAACTTAAAAGAAAACTTTTTTTAAAAGGGCAACCTTTGAGTTAATAAATTTCCTCTATGAGAATAATGCATTAAATTACTAAGCAAATTTAGAAAAACAAATGGTGAGAAATTTAAAAACATGTGGTATGCACACATAGATACAACTAGAAAAGGAAATCACCAGAGGTTAAAAAAAAAATCTTTATCAGGTTCAAAAAAAAAAATAAACCAAACCAAAACAACAACAAAAACACAGGAGAGTCGAGACACAAAGGAGCTTCCTGGTCTTAAGTCCCCGGCTTCCAGGGTGTGGCAGGGGAAGCAGGGCTCTGCAGTGGGGTGGGGTGGGGTGAAACATACTACCTTTCTTGGCGAGGCTGCTGTTGGGCTCATACTTCTCAATCAACACTTGGACCTGCTCTTGCTTCAGAGGTGGGTAAAGTATCTCATTGAGCCGGGGATCTCTCTGCTTAAAGTTGATGAAATCCATCATCTGCTCGACGGTAAGGTACGGTTTGCTTTTGGCACCACTGTAGGCAATGGAAACACAAAAAAAATCACACCACTTCCCTCATCGTCTTTATGCACTTAGCTATGGAGAAATAAAATTGCATCATACCTGGACAGTCTACAACGGAATTCTTACTGTGCCCTCAAAACATGGTACTTCCACCCCACACTTCTCAAATGCCTCAAAAAGCATCACATGACTAACAACATCCTCTATTATATTTATCACTTAAATATTGCTGATTTATTAATTAAAAAACAATGTGCTTAAATACAATTTTCATTTCATTACAGTTTCAGGCTTATAAGAGTCTATACCTCTTTCATTTGCTTGTGTTTGTTTCTGGAGGTGGGGACTCACTCTGTACCCTTGATTATCTTGGTGCTCACTACAGTCCAGGCTAGCTTCAAATTCATAGTGGGACTCCTGAGTCAGCTTCTTTCAGATAATAATAATAATGATTTATATTAGTATGTAGTTGTAGCACTAAACACACAATCGCATTTTATCCTCAAAGTAGTGGTGTTTATTGAATATTCAAATGCTCATTTCAGTTTTATTGGCAACCCATAACAATTCAATGCTGTAAGTATTGGGGAGACTCAATAAATGATTACTGGCGATGAAATTACAAAGCAAAAGCATTCAGTGTACAGTGTCACACTCAGCAGCATGATTTATCTGCCTGCCATTTTACTCTCTTTACCAAATTTGGATCAACTTTTTGCCATTATGTAGATTTTGGTATATCAAGAGAGAGAAACTGCTACTTCCATTTAACTGTTTCTTTTCTCCTTTCATGTCTTAATCTCTTCAAGAAGCAATAACTGTGCTGGAAATATGACTCAGTGGTTAAGGGCACAGACTATTCTTCTAGAGGTCCTGGTTTAAATTCCTAGCACCCACATGGCAGCTCACAACTGTCTGTAACTCCAGTTGCAGAACTTCTGACACCCTCACACATTTATACATGCAGGCAAAACACAAATAAGCACAAAATTAAAAAAGAAGCAATACCTATAAGCTTGCTGAGATGGCTCAGTAGTTAAGGGCACTTATTCTTTCAAAGGACCCAGAGGAAGTTCCTAGCACCCACATGGTGGCATGGTGGCTCACATCTATCTGTAACTCAGTTTCAGGGTTTCCAACTCCCTCTTCTGGCCTCTGAGGGAACTAGGCATACACATGGTACACAGACATCTACGTAGAAAATACACTCATGCTTCTTAAATAAAAATAAACCTAAAAAGGCACAATGCCTATAGAAAATCATATGCTGCCTGTGGGTTCTTAGTAACCTATGCTTTTTTATACTGATGTGGTTCAGAAGGATACAAGCAGCGGTCACTCAGGAATCTTTCTGCTACATGGATCGTTCTTCTGTGTATCAGGACACTTCCTGCTGTATCTATATTATTCAATCTAAACCAAGTCAGCTGAGCACAATAAAAGTACACCCTGCTATACATGTGTTATAGCCAATATCTGCTCTTTAAAACAGTAGTTGTTTGTAAGATCAGCATCTCCATCGCACGACTCAGAAGCACTGCGTTTGGACATCCTCTTTCTAGTCATAACAAAATCCTGCCCTAGCCACGCTATCAACAGAAGCTAGAAAAAGTAGAGTAAAATGCATCCTCTTACAATTCAGAAAAGATGTTATCAATTTCAGGTCGGGGACAAAGGTTGTTCAGGAAAACTCTGTATACATCTGGAGTGAAATCCTCTTGAGGTATGGAATCATTCTGGGGAGCAAAACAACAGGGTAAGAAGGAGGTCTCAGTTTCTTTAGTTTCCTTTCTGATTGTTCTTTGTCTTGTTCCTTCTTCGCTCCCTCCCTTCTTCCCTCCCTCCCTCCCTCCCTCTCTCTTTTCTTTTTCTTTTTTCTCAACCAGAATAAACATTGAGAACATATCTCTGAGGCCAACTGTAGCCTTCATTTAGAACCTGACTCAGGCTGAAGAGACGGCTCAGCCGTTAAAGGCTAGGCTCACAACCAAAAATATAGAACCTGACTCTGGTGTGTCAACATTATTTTCTGCTGATTTTTAATTTTAATTAAAGTTTAAGAATTTTATCCTACAAAAGAGATGTTAAGACAATTTCCTAGAAATACTTATTTAAATAAGTTACACATAGGAGAATAGAATCTGGTTAGTAGAAATGTTTAACTTGCCTGTCTGTCCCTCCTTCTCCCTCCCTCCCTCCATGTGCAAGTGTACATGTATGTGCACATGGGCACATGGAGGACAGACCTTGGGGGTTGTTCCTTGGGAGCCACTGACCTTTTGCTGAGACAGGGTCCCTCATAGGCCTGGAGTTCACCAGAAAGGTTTCACTGGCTAGCCAGCAAACCCGAGGGATCCCCCGCGTTCACTTTTCCAGTGTTAGGATTGCAAGCATGAATCACCTTGTCTGGATTGGTTATGTGGGTCTGGGGATCAAACTCACGTTCTTATTCCCTTTACTGAGCGAAGAAGCTCCATCCCAAATCATTCTTGTTCTCCCTGCTCTCTCTGTGTCTTCCTTCTCTCTGCTCTGTCTTTTTCTCTGTTTTGGGTTGAGTCCATCTTTGAAAGTGTAGTAGAAGGTATATGGCCTTGTTTGAATATTTTTAAAAGTGATGACCCTAGAGACAATGCTCTAAATTCTAAAGACATAAATTCTAACTTTGTGTCTCCTCTCTCTCCCTCCCTCTCTCCCTCCCTCCCTTCCCCCCCCTCTCTTTCTCTGGAAGCAAATGGTTTATTTCATTTTACACTTCCAGGTAAACGTCCATCAATGAGGAAAGTCAGGGCAGGAATTGATGCAGAGGCCATGAGGAGTACTGGCTTACGTTATTTGATCGTAAGCTGCTTTTCATAGGCAGGAGAGCACCAGTCATCACTTGCTACTGATTGCTCATTGTCCTATTGTTTGGGAAGCAAGTCATTGATATAAAAGGCACTTCTACAGCTTATGTTTTCTGTTTGGCTGGGCTGCCATGGAAACCGGAAACATGTATTTGAGCCTTTGTTAACAGGAAGGAATTTTTCATGCAGCTTCCTATTTCAGGTATGTGCTTCAATGATTATTTTTATTTTCAAGCCCCTAAAACAAAGAAACACCCTTCCTTTTAAACATATTCATGTATTTTAGCTGTATTTTAATAGAAAACTTAAAAAAAAATCACTGTCTGAAATTGTACACTGCTTGCTAACAGACCAGAAAATTTACCTCACCACTTGGCAGAGAGTAGAGGCCCCATGTTTGTGGAATGAAAAAAAATGAAGTAATATTTCCTTGGTTAAGTCCATTTATAGGAAGGAAAAATAAAATTTTGCAAAAATGAATTTTAGAAAACAAAAGACGATGTAAGAACACACAAAAGATCTTTATACTAACAGACTTGGTCTTTTTAGACAGAGCTTTGAAATCATGAGCTCAAGGACTCAAATCCAAGAGCAGTGCAAAATTCTGCTGAAGGGCTTTATGGGTGCTTTGCCACTCATAAACTGGAGATATGAGCAACCCGGTTGCAGGATTTCAGAATTCCATTTTGTTCATGAAAAGAAATACCTTTGCCTGAAGGATGCCAGTTTCGGGCTGAGTTAGGCACACACTTCTTTTCTAGATAGTCAAAATGACTCTATTCATCCAACTATTTGACTGGGAGAAGAATATTTCAAATTATATGCAAAAAAATTTTAATGGTACTGTTGGCCAACTCAAGTATTCCCCAAGTGTGACACCCCACTCTCCTATTAAATCCAGCTCTCTAACCACAGCTGGCAGACACAGAAATCGATCTTACCTAAGAAAATCAATAGTGGTCTTCCTTGACTTTCCTGATCCCACTTTCCTTGTATCTCCCTGAATAGCCATACTTTCCACATGGACTGCATTTTCTCCTGACCCTGTGCTCATCTCCTGTTTCAGCACTCCTCTGACTATATCCTGTCCTCAGCTGCAGAATTAGCTCTGCTCCTTGAGCCCAGGCAAGAACTTTGCATGCTAACTGCTTAGTTTCCAGCATGTGGGATACAGCAGCTACAAAATATTTACTAACTTGAACAGTTCTATCATGAGCGGAATATTATACTTCCTTTGGAAAAGCAGGATTAACCACACTTGTGGGCAGAAATATACTTTCGTAGACAGATTTTACTAAAATATAGCCATTGTTTTTTATCTGTGAACTAGGACTTTCAATTACAGTGGACAAATAGATATTCTGAATAAGTGCAATATTATTTTCCTTGCATGTTGAAACTTAGCACATGGAAAGCTTTTCCGTGAAGCTGGTTTTCTTCATCTTGTTGCTCTCCTGCCCAACTGACCCAAGGTCTTTAGAGTCAGTGGGTGAAAACAGGAGAAAAAAAGTATTCCATATAATGATTGAAATAAATTATCATTAAAAGTAAGGTGCAAACATCTTTGAAATATTTACTGCAAGCTCCAGGAAATTCTCAGATTTTTACATGTGAAATGAGTCAGTATTTCACCGACCTCATTCACACACCTTCTCTTTCTCTCCCTGGATTTGGTGAAGAGGTAAGCACAGGTTCATTTTACATCTTGACTAAAGGGGCAGCCCAAAGCCCAGTGCACTAAAGCAAGGTCTTGTCCCACATCTGTGTGTTACTCTGTGCCACTTCTGCATATTTGCTTTAGCACGGTGCTTTTTATCTTTGTCACACATGTGAGTATTTAAAGAATCATTTTACCATGAACTTATATTTAATATTCAAAGAGTATTAGACTACATTTTGTTGAAGTAGACTCCAGTAAAGCCCATAGATTTAGCATCATGATTGCCATTGTTTTATAAATCATTTTATTCTATGTGTATGGGTGTTTTGCCTGCATGTATGTCTGTGTACCATGTGTGTATCTAGTGTCCACAGGACAGACGAAGGTGTCAGATTCCTTGGGAGTGGAGTTACAAACAGTTGTGATCCACCATGTGGGTGCTGAGACTCAAAATAGGGTCCTCTAGGGTTCTCTAGAAGAGTGGCAAGTGCTCTTAACTGCTGAGCCACCTCACCAATTCTGTATATGTACATATATATTGCATTATTGCCCAGTAAATTTTAGACGTTCGGCACTCTGTAATATTTTTGTCATAGAACCATGAAACAAAAGTTGAATTAGCCAGAGTCCATGGAATCACTACAAATAAATTGCTCATTATATACTAAGTTCCTGTGTAGTTTGAAATATAATTTTGATATAGTGATTTTAAGAACCACAACCATAAAATGGCCATAATTCTGATTTATCTTCAGGAAATAAGGCAATTAACTATAGTTACACAGAGATGTTCCTTTATAAACCCCATAACATTTCTTAGTAAGATATGTGCAAATCTTTAAATAGAAGATAACTGTCTCCCTAGGTATTTAATACACACCTTCCTACCCACTGTGGTCAAATTTTTATCTAAAAGAAATATATGGGTTTATTTCTTATTGTCTTCATTAAAATGCAGTCCCACAGGCCAATGTCATGCCAAGACTGCAAAGCAATTCTAAATGTCACCAAGCCCTTTTAAGTTAATAACCCTTAAATCAAGGGAATTTAGTACTGATAAATTATTTTCAGTTCTCAAAGAGCTTGTGGGTAGAACAGTAATTTTCTGAATATGGAAAGGTTTTCACAGGTCTCACCGGAAAATATGTTTGGATTATTAATAGAAGGACAGTAATTGCTTTGTCTCATTTTAGGTACCGAATTCCTTTTCACCAATTAGGCAAACTTAAGGCTAGCGACTGTACTCTCTGAAGGAAAACCCTCTACAGTGCTGTGTTATTCCGGCGGAGCATGTCAGCCGGGGTACAAGTTCAAGTGCATTAATTATTCTTAACAATGTGCGCTAAGATAATGTTTAAAAAATCTCAACAGGATATCCACAGCATTTCTGGTAATGTGTCTATTTACAGAACACAATTAAGTCCAGTTTGAATGACGGCTGACTAGGAAGCCGACTCCCAGTTATGCAGACTTATCAACCATTTACATAACCCCCTTCCCTCTGTAGAATGTGTAAAATACCCCTAAGACAACACAGCCAGAATCTGTTATTATACCTACTTTTCTGTACATAGGAAATTACCATAAGGGTTTCTGAAAATTCATTTTGATGTGCTGTAGACAGCTCATAGAACCATTTATTTCCTGGCTCTGAAATGGCCTTGGTTCTTTGGAGCTTAAAAAAGAGCATTTGAATTCTACAAGTCCTCCAAATAATTTATAGTTTACAATGAATAATGATCTTTCAAAACTATAATGGAGGTTGATTATATCTTAAAATATCTTCAGTTTGTTTTCAGAAAATTGCCATTACATTTAATTTGCTAAAGAGAAGTATTTTTTTCCCAATTTAAACATAACTCCTACTGTTTGAATCTCATTTTCCTTCTAAAATGTCTCCAGTTGATATTGGACTGAAAATTTAAGCCTATAATAGACATAGTGAATTATAAAGACTCAATTTATGTTTATTGACTGGATTGTCAGAATCCAATTGTTCAGAAAATTGCAATTTACAGAGAATTGATTGATAAATTTGATTTTTTTCCTATTTAGCTTCATTCTATGTTTCTTCTCTCACTTAACTAGATGTAGAAGACAAAGTTAAGCGTATTTCACAAGATTGTATCAAGGAAAGATAAGCCTAGAAGTAGTCACAAAGGGAAAAAATATCTTCCCCTGTTCTGTAAGTCCATCTCGATGCTTCCTCTTTATACCGAGTGTATGTAATGGTCATTCCTTAGCTGGTCATGCTCTTCCCCAGGCCCAGGCCTCTGTGCACTGTCTGTTTTCTGGAACAGACATTTCTTCTTCTCAGAGGCAGCACCTGTTCTATTCTGAACAGTGCTTCTTTCCATTTACAAGTGCATTTGCTGGCATATTTATATACGAGTTCTCTTAGAATACTCTGTGTTTCGAACCCAGGTCTGCAGCATCCACTCCATGCTTGTGGGTGTGTAGCAGGAACTCATGGGATACGGGTGGAGCCAGTGACAGGAACTGCATCTTTCTGTCCTTCCTAAGTTCCTACCAGACAAAGTTTCTACCTGACAAGCAACAGTGAGCATGTCTGAGCATTTCAGTTTGTTCAGCACAACAAAGGGCAAGGTGTGAAGATGGGGTGCACAGCAAAGCAC